>LDKF01000569.1:769-30837 GCA_001026735.1 Rotylenchulus reniformis
GGGTGGGGGAAATGGCAAGGTGCAAGCACCTCATCGGGGGTGGGGGAAATGGCAAGGTGCAAGCACCTCACCGGGGGTGAGGAAATGGCAAGGTGCAAGCACCTCACCGGGGGTGAAGGAAATGACAAGGTGCAAGCACCTCACCGGAGATGGGGGAAATGGCAAGGAGAAACTTCCTCAATGGAGGGGGAGGGGAGAAGAAAAGATGAGTAAGGGGAAAATACGAAAAATATCTACAAATGATCCAGATTTGGTCTGTGATATGAATGGTCAATTAATGACCTTGACCATCGACCATAACTGGTTAGGATCAATTATAGTCGCCATCAGCAAATGAACTAATATGAAGAATAATACAGGTACAATTGGAAAAAGGACGATCTAAATAAATATTATTGTATAATAATGGATAAAAAAGTATAACAAGAGGTGAATGATTGAGGAGAGGGGAATTGTGAATTTATATAGAGAAGAAATTTTTTTAAACCAATAAAATATAGATTGAAATTAATAATAATTTCCTAAGAATTGATTACGGAATGAATAATAAAACGAAACGACTAAATAAAAATTGAACTATAAACCAAAGAGAGAGAGAGAAGAGAGGAGAGAGAGAATCTGAGAGAGAGAAGAGTTGTAGGACTACGTAAAACATTTAATTTTACTGAAAATTTCAGTTTTTTCTACATTTTCTTCATTCAAAAAAGAATTAAAATTCAAAATTTATTGCGAGAATAAGTAAGGAAATAGATTTGAATATTAATATTTTAAACAGAATCGGTATTTAAGGAGTGATTTGGCTTGGTCTGAATGAACCAATCAACTTGATTAATCAAAAAAAACAATAAAACTTAATATGACAACTAAAGTCTCCATAAAATCATCCAACCAGGAAACAATCGATAAATCACCCGTGAATGCCCCGGTTCTACCAACGACTGAAAATCCCATCAACTATATAACCAAGGAGTTCAAGATTGCTGGCACAGAAAAATATTTTTGGAAGCTAGCTAGACCAAAATTTGCGATAATAAATTTTCTATGCCCTGGATGCAGGAAGCTCAACTACAAACATCCTAATCAATTTAAAACAATCAACGATGAAAAATTCCATTTCACCCAAATTATGTGTCCTACATGTGTGAGATATAATATGATCCAGACTGATTACTACAATAAGCATACAAAGAACCCTCATTAAGGAGTTTATTTAACATTAATAACATTGTATAGATATTTAAGTGAAATTTTTTCAATATTGTACTATAAATAATTATAATAATAAAATGATTGATGCATCGATTATTGACTTGAATGATTTGAAGTTTAAATTACCATTCGGTATGCTAATAAGTGGACCTTCAATTAGTGGGAAAACTACATTTTTGCTAAAACTTTTGAGAGAATATAGTTATTTGATTGAACGAAGTCCATACTCTATTGCTATGGTCAATATCATGAAAAAATCCCACTACTACAAAAAATGGGTGTACTGGTACACAGAGGACCTCCTACAGAAGAAACAATTAATGCAATGGATAAGCCAAGTTTACTAATTTTGGATGACCTCTTAACAATTGTTGATGAAAAAACATTATCTGAATTATTCATTAAAAATCACACCATCAAAAATTTGGTGTAATATTTTTGACACAAAATTTATTCGATAAAAAAGTTAAAGTTGCAAGAATTAATTCACAATATATCATTTTAATGTCTGTCCAAATTCTGCTTTACAAATTCGGAATCTTGGAGTTCAACTTTTTCCGAGAAGATTAAAATTTTTCTTAAGAGCTTATAAGGATGCAACTTCTTCACCGTATGGATACCTAGTAATTGATTTACACCCTGCCTCAAACCCAATAATGAGATTACGTACAAATATATTTAAGGAAGATGAAGCAAAAACATTTTATATGTTGTAGACGATTCTGAATTTCAGCCGATTTCGAATTCGGCTAGCCGAAACTGAATCGGCTAGCCGAAAGTGAATCAGCGGCTAGCCGAATTCGAAATCGGCTAGCCGATCCTGAATTAGTACAATTCTGAATTAGTTCAAAATCGGCTAGCCGATATTGAATTAATCATTTGTGGTGCAGTGGATGTGACAAAATTTCAACTATCCAATGAGGCGTGGGTTCGAATCCGCAACGAGGAAAATAATTTCTATGGATGGAAAGAAGCCTGAAATCAATGAAAAAAATAATAAAAAAATAATTTAAGTGTTTTTATTAAATTAAAAAAATATGGACCTCTGATTTTCTAAAATTTAAGCGGGGGTCGGAGAAAAAGGAAGGGAAAAATTGAAAAATTCGGAACAATTGATCAAACTTTTTAAAGAAGCTACCGAGCAGTGGCGTATTCAGGGGGGGGGGCGTGGACCCCCCCTCACATGGCGCCCCATGTAAAATTTTTAAAGGCAATATTTGGCCAAATTTTGACCAATTTTCTTAAGAAAAGGATATAAATTTTATGCGGCAGTCCCGACGGGACCGCCGGCAACCATTAACAGCGTGAATTTCCTTATAAAAATTTGCCAATCAGAGGTTTGGACCCCCAATGAGGAGAAAATTTTAAATTTTTGATGGTTTTCGGTGTGGTGGACCCCCATGGCAAAATCCTGGATACGCCCTGCTACCGAGAAAACTGAAACAATGAAATTTCAAAATTAAACGCCAAATTCTTTAAAAAATTTACACGCCAAAAAAATTCTCTTTTGGCGATTTTTTGGTAAATGGGCCTTGACTTCCCTACCCCTCGGACTGGGTCGATTCATCGTCGCCGATTCATCTCCGACACTACTCATCCCTGTCGATTCATCGCCTACGGTTCATTTCCCTTTGTTCTAGGGTCGTTTCATCGACCAATTTTTTTGATCTAAAATAATTTTCCGCAGGCCATTAATTGAGAGGCTTATGATTTTCAAAAAGTTCCTTGAAATCAAAAAAAATTCTTGAAATTAAAAAATTTCTTTAAATCCTAAGGCTCTGAAAATTTTGGGAAATCCGAGATCCAAATTTTTTAATAATAAAATTATTTTTTTATTATTTTTTTTTCACTGATTTCAGGCTTCTTTCCATCCATAAAAATTATTTTCCTCGCTGCGGATTCGAACCCACGCCTCATTGGATAGGTGAAATTTTGTCACATCCACTGCACCACAATGATTGATTCAATATCGGCTAACTGATTTTGAACTAATTCAGAATCGGCTAGCCGATATTGAATCAATTCAGAATCGGCTAGCCGTTATTGAATCAATTCAGAATCGGCTAGCCGATTTTGAACTAATTCAGAATTGAACTAATTCAGAATCAGCTAGCCGATTTCGAATTCGGCTAGCCGCTGATTCACTTTCGGCTAGCCGATTCAGAATAGGCTAGTCGATTCAGTTTCGGCTAGCCGAATTCGAAATCGGCTGAAATTCAGAATCGGCTACAACATATATAAATCATCAAGATGAGTAGATTACCTAATAAAGTAATAAAAAATTTGGTTTTTTTAAAGAAATTGTCAAAATCGAAATCAAAAAACAAGAAAGAATTACTATTAAAAGAAGCATCTTCCGATCAATTGTTATTATTAGTTGAAATTTGCTATAACATATTAAAGGGTCATTTTCCTCTAAATCTTAAACAAAAGTTGAGAATTTTACCTCATGTTCAATTTGTGAGGAAACTAGGAAGAGTGAAAACTACAAAAAGTGCAAAGTACATTATACAAAAAGGAGGTGGATTATTAGCATTTGCACCTTTACTTGCACCGATAATTGATGAAGTTATAAGGAATTATGGATGACAAATTTATTTTGGTACCATCTGATTTGTACAAACACTTGATAAAACCTGACACTGGTGAAATTAATGTAGAAAATGCAAAAAGGAATTTATCTTCTATTTTGAATAAAAGGAAATTGAATAAAAGTGCTCAAAATATTTTATATAATAATGAATTACGAAGATTTTTAAAAAATTCGCAAGGAATTTGAAGATAAACCTGTCAAAGTTGAATTGACAGACGGTTCATTGATGGTAGTTAATCCTAAAAAACAAATAAAACAGGGTAAACTTGAATCAGAAATAATAACACCTGATAAAGAAGAGAGTGAGTTAGGAAGTGTACCCACCATTGAGGGAGGATATGATACAGCAGAAGAAGAAATTGATAGAACTCCATTAAGAAGACCAGATTTTGAATTATGGGAAAGAGAACAGAGACCTAGAGCAAACTTTTTATTAAAAAATAGAAAAACAAAATTGTTAAAAATTTTACATGAAAATCCAGATGATTTTTGAATTGATGCAAGTGATCAAATTTTAAAACGAAACGGTATACCATATCAAGGAAGTAGTGTGAAAGATATTTTAGATAGAATTATGAATAGAACAACATTAAATGCTCCTTCTCCTAAAGGCACTCGTGTATTAGAAGCAAGATTACGTCAGGATCCACGAACTAGATATTTGTTACAAAAGAACACACAATTAGGAAGTGGATATAAGAAAAGACGGAACCAACGAATAGAAAAGAAGCTTAAAATTGCAAAATGGAATTGGATACGAAAAAGAAATTGCTGAATAAATTGTATACGGATCCAAACTTCAGCATGTTATGCAGGAATGCAAAAGCTTTACAAAGAAGCAAAATTAATCGACCCTACTATTACAAAAAAAGAAGTGGTTAATTTTCTTGAGGGTATGAGAATATATACATTGTATAAACCCCGAAGGATAAATTTCAAAAGGTCAAGAGTAATACCAGCTGGTTTTATGACGGATGTTCAGGTTGATTTAGCTGATTTCCAAAAATTGTCAAAAATAATAAAGGTTACAAATATATTCGTTGGAATTGATGTACTGAGTAAGAGAACGTTTGCAGCACCCACAAAGAGTAAAAAATTTCAAGACATGAAGAAAGCATTTAATATATTGTTCGATCAGATGCCTATGAAACCTCATAGGATCTTTTCTGATCGTGGAAAAGAATTTGAAAATCTTGATATTCGTCGATATTTTGATGAAATGGACATTCAAAAATTAAAAGCACATACAAGTACCATAAAAGCAGCATTAGAAGAGAGATTTATAAGAACACTTAAAGGTAGACTTTATAAATATTTTAGTCAAAAACATACAATTACATGGATTAATGTGTTACCAAAAATTATAAATGCGATAAATAATACAATTTCACGTGTCACTGGTAAAAAACCATCGGAAATTACACTGGAAAATGCACAAGAAACGGATTAAATTATTTGGAAATGAATTTAAACCACCTTTCAAGAAGCCGCGGTATAAAGTTGGAGATTATGTTCGATTAGCTAAAGATAAATCAATTTTTGAAAAATCCTACCTTCCTAATTATTCTGATGAAATTTTACACATTTCTGATATCAAGAGAGGAAGACCTAATTTGTATGGATTAAAAGATGATCAAGAAGAACCATTTGACACCAGATTTTACGAAGAAGATTTGGCAAAGACGAGAAAACATGCAGATACAATCTATAGAATAGAAAAGGTGATAAGAAGCAGAGTGAGGAAAGGAGTTAAAGAACATTATGTAAAATTCATAGGATATAAAGAACCTGAATGGATTAAAGATGTAGATATTGAATAAACAACAGAAGAAAAAGCAAATAAACATTCCGTTGAAAGTGATTTTTCGAGAAAGCGAAAGTTGTTAGATGAGCTAATAGAACTTCAGAGTCAATCTGATTTAAAGAAAGCAAGATTGGAAACATTAGAACAAGAAGTTAAGAGGAAGGATGAAGAAAGACAACTATATGCCTAAAGATATGCTACTGACTTTTTTAACCTTTATCCAGAACCTTCCAATTATCGTCCAAAACTTGATGAGAAAAGATTAGAAGTGCTAAAGTTGTTTGCTGAAATTCAGGAAAAATTTTCAAAAAATAAGGATGAGACAGATATTGAGATTATAAGAAGTATAAATACAGAAATTACAATTTTAAGAGTGCAAATGAAAAGATTAAGAAGAAACTTGAACATCCTATTAAACGCAATATTGCAGAAAGAATTGCAAAAATCCAAGGAAGAGTATGAGAGACAAAGTTGGGACAAAATCAAGAATATGTTAACGATTTCTATGAAAAACATCCTATAGATTATTGGGAAGCAATTGAACATAATTACGAAGAATTACAAATACCTATTAACAAAATTAGAGAGTTGCGTAAAAAACTCGATGAAAACGATCCCCAAAAAGGTTCCATAGAGAATGAAATTCAAAAACTTCAACAATTTATTGAATATAGAAGAAAAAGGTTTGCTGCATTAGAATATGAAGCGAACAAACGAGAACAGAATATTCCTTTAGCTCTTCCTTTAACAAAGGGAGCAGATCTTCAGAATAAAATGAGAGCACACGCTGAGACAATTAAATTTAATGAAATGATTGAAGCATTACGTCAAATAAAATTTTTCTATCTGGAAGATCTAAAAAGATTTATGTTACAAATTAATAATGAATTGGTAGATTTTGTCCAACTTTCACCTCAAATAGGTTAAATATTAGGATTTGAAGATGAAATAAACAAATTTCGAGGAGGATTGGTAGCAAAATATAAGTGATTTGAAGGGTGGAATTAACAGTTTCTGCGTTTATATTAATGGAGTAACCGAAAACATAATCGTTGGCGACCAGTTAGCTTCCCTTTTACGTATTGTTGTAGTCGA
Organism: Rotylenchulus reniformis; assembly: GCA_001026735.1. NCBI lineage: Eukaryota > Metazoa > Nematoda > Chromadorea > Rhabditida > Hoplolaimidae > Rotylenchulus > Rotylenchulus reniformis. Next base: position 7,471 of record LDKF01000569.1, read on the forward strand.
TGGAAAATTTGGTGATATAGTTGAGAAAATTTATGAAGCACCATTATATAATAAAGTAGCAGTAAAACAATTGAATGAAATTGAGATTGAGATCAGAACAAGGGAAGGAAGATTGGTACCATTTCAATTTGGAACAACTTTGATTGTATTACTATTTAAGAAATCTGTTGTATTTTAAATTATTTTTATTATTATATTTTTAATTATCCTTGATAAAATGGTTCATGAAATATTTGATCCCACTTCTGTAACTCTTGATGATTTTATTGAACAAATTGGATCTGGAGAATTCAGTTATTTTAAAGGGATTCCTCCATATCAAAGAGGCTATGGGAGACAGAGAGGGGGAGGATTAGGAGATGTGCTACGTATGTTATGGAGAGCTGTTCTTCCAAAAATTAAGAGTGCTGGAATGGTATTAGGTAGAGAGGCATTATCGACGGGAATCGATTATTAGATAATATAGAAAGTGGATCGGTTTCTAAAGCTGAAATAATTACAGAGGTTAAAAAGGGTATGGATAATGTTTTGGAAGACTGGTATTGGAAAACAGTTTGGAACGGGAAGAAAGAGTATTAAAAGAAAACGAATTTTCAATGAACAATCCATTATTGGAAAAACAATTCCAAAGAAATTAATCAAAAAGAGAAAGAGATCTGACGTATTTAGAGGATTATACTAAAGATGGTCTTTAAGAAGATTGATCATGAATCTGCAAATTCTATAACATCCGCTTTATCGATTTTTTCTCTACCTCCTACAAATGTCTCGATAAGTAGTTCATCGGTTAGGGAATATTTACCATTAAACCCTTTGAGTGATGTACCGTATCATTTTAAAATACACCCAACTAGTAGTTTTATTGATTTGAACAAATGCTATCTTTTAACTGAAATGTGCAAAGAAAGCTCATGCTAATGGAAATTTTGTTAATCTTGAAGATGGTGATGTCGTAGCACCAATTAATTTAATTGGCACAACCTGGATAAAAAAAATTGAAGATTAGCGTACAAGGAAGAGAAGTGTATGATGCTAATTCACTTTATGCATATAAATCATATCTCGATACAGAATTATCGTTTCCTGAACCGGTGAAATCTTCTCATTTACAAGCTAGCGGTTATTTTATGGATGAAGAAGATCAAGATTCAAATCAGCAGAAAGGTTTTGTTAAAAGAAAGGATCTTTTCTCGGGAAGTAAAAACGTACAATTGATTTCAAAAATAGATGCAGATGTTTTTAATCAGGAAAGATATATGGTCAACGGTGTTGAGATTGATATTCAATTAACTCCAAATGATAATCAATTTATGCTATTGAGTGCGGCAGGAAATAATACAAATTAAAAACATGAAATAACTTCTTTAAAATTATATGTAAAAACACTTGAACTCGTCGATGGTTTAGCTTTGGATATTCAAAAAAGATTAGAAAATAAGGAAGCAAAATATGTCCACCGAAAATCATATGTAAAGATTTTTTTCCTAAGTCCTAACAGAACTGAATATAATGGCGCGCTTTTCACAGGACAATTACCTAAACGTGTAATTATTGGAATGGTGGAGAATTCCGCGTATGTTGGTCATAAAAATAAAAGTCCGTTCAATTTTAAACCATTTAATGTTCCATCAATAAGTTTGATGGCTAATGGTAAACAGTGGCCAGTTGCCCCCTTTGAACTTGATTTTACCAATATTCAATACAGTAGAGCGTTTTATGAACTAAATGAAGCAATGGGATTATCTGGGACAACTGATAGCAATGGAATCACACTGGAAAAATATCGCAAAGGATGGACAATTTTTGCATTCAGTATGACTAATAATATGGAGGAAAATGAATTGTGTGGATTTAATTACAGAAGGAACAACTTCACTTTCAATTCAGTTCAAAACACCCATTATACCTGAAGGAATAGTATTGATTGCTTATTGTGAAATGGATTCCATCCTCATTTTGGATAAGAATCGAACTGTGATGAGTGACGTAACCGTCTAATGATATTTAAGTTAAATTTTTATTCTAATTATATTTAAAAATGTTTTTGTTTTACAAATTGTATCTAATTTTTCTATTAATAAATTTTTTATACGGTATTAATAATAATATTCAAATTTTCACCTACCCGATCATTACACCTTTTAAACCAATACCACCAGAAGAAGGACTTATAGATATTTACTATAAATTTGTTACATTAAATCGTTCTACTTTGGTCAGGATGAATGAAACTGAGATTTTAACCTTGGTCAGCAAATTAATTAATCAATCTCCATTATTTAAAGCTGTAGAAATCAAACATTATCTTCTTGGGTTTATTGGATTTATCTGAGTATTATATATATATCAGTAATAATAACTGGAATATTTATTTACTTTAAAACATTAATTAAACATTTATGCAAATTGATTAACATTTGCATAGAAAATGGAAACTACGACGATAAATCGGATTCTAGCAACGAACGGACAAACTCAAAATCAATATATAGGTTGCTTCTCCTGCGACAAGCTACCAATAAAAATTTACAAGTATCCAGCAGCTCTAATAGCTAATAATGATCCAGCCAATAAGAGAGGAAGTGATTGAGTGATTGGGTAGCAATATATATAACAGAAAATGGACATTTTTATTATTTTGACAGTCTTGGAAAGAAACCAAATGGATGTATTGAAAAATTCTTGAGGAAATATCATATAATCATTCGTAATAAATCGTTAATTCAATCAATATTAAGTGATTATTGTGGTTTCTATTATATTTATTTCATTTATAAAATGTGTTCTTCTACAATTCACTATAAAAGGACTTATGAATCACTTTTAGAAACTTTATATTTTAATAAGAATCCTGATTTATACGTATATAAATTTGTTAAAAATTTGTTTTCATAAGGGATGAAAATGTAATTGATAAGCATTCATTAATTCAAATAATCGAATGCGATTATAGATATGTTTGTCCTGTTCCTATTACAAAAGAATTAGTTTGCATAGATTCTTCTAATTTAGCTACTTTGAGTAAATGGATATGTGATAGAAAAGGATGTCAAGCATGGATTATTGAACATACTTTTCCTAATGATTTATAGTTTTATTGAAGTAAGAGGTCAGCATAATCATCCTCCTTATCCAGATTCTTATAAATTTGATGTTCCTTACCCACATGTCCCAGGAAAAAGATATTCTTATAAAATTTTGAAATTAATGTGTGAATCTAAACGGGGGGAAATTGAATCTGATAATGAAGAATTCCTAAAACATTTAGATGATTTATTTGATATTCACCATCAAGGATTTAAACATACTAGGGAATAATTTTGTGTAATTAAAGAGCAATCTTTAAACTAAAAAAAGATTAAAAAAAAAAGATTAAAAAAAAGGCTAAAAAAAGATTATTCACAATGGAACGTCTTGATACAAAAATTGCCCCAATTTTAAATTGCCAAATTAGTCATATAGCCGATAAAATGAACCATCCGGATAATCTAAAAAAGGTGGAGTCCTTCTTACATGGAAAGCAATTATAAACATTTTAAAAAATCATATCGGTGAAATAAAAGAATTTCCATTTGGAGGATTTAGAAAGAAATCAGCTCGTAAACAAATGACCTACAATGGATTTAATAACGTCACTATTGATCAGCATTTTTATATTCGACATAGAATTTGTTTGCAATACCCTAATAATCCTTGCGTCACTGAAAAATTTAAAAATGGTCATGATCGAATATATCCATTGGAACTTGTCAGATTATTGAAATTCAACCAAGAACGCCGTTATGCAAACAATCCTATAGAACGTCTGGAGACAAAGAAAAGATGTAAGCAATCACATAGAAGATTTATTTGTTGACATGGATGACGATAATCAATCATAGATTTATCGATCTAAAAACCCTTCAAATAGTTCTCTTTATTCACAATGGTAAAAATAGTAAAAGAATAAATACAATTGTCAATTACATTGTTAATATTTAAACTGAGATAATATTGGATAAATTTTTTCAAATGCATCTAGAATTTGTGTTTGAGATTTTGACCCCGTAAGATTAATTTTACCACTATTAAACACCATTATCGATACTTTGGGTTCTTCCATCCTGTAGACCAATCCCGGAAAAAGTTCAGGTTCAAAGGAGCAATATTTCTTGCATGCATCACTTAATTGTCCAAGTTTGATATGGAAACCTACATCCACAGAGGCAACAAGATTTTGTATTTGTATATCATTGATTTTAGCATCGGGATATCCACACTGTTTTATCCGCTCAAGTAGATTATTTGCTGCTTGGTGCATGTCTACTTCAGATTTTACTCCAGTGAGAACAATTTTCCCTGTAACAAAGATTAGTCCTGTTGCATTGGGGTTGGACAGTTTCATAACAACAGCATTCATTTTACGGGTTATTAATTTTGTCGAAGGAGATATTATATAAAATTTTTTAGTTCTAATTTTTGTCCAATTATTAAATTTTGGTCGGGGAATTTCCTAGTTCTAATTTTTTTATACAATTATTTTTTTTGTGTTTTATACAATTATTTTTTTTTATACAATTATATTCTTAGTTCTAATTTTTTTATACAATTATTAAATTTTGGTCGGGGAATTTCCAATATTTTTTATAAATGAAAAGGAAAAATGATATGGTAAACGAAATCGATTTTTTTGAAGGTATTTATACCATGTCTACAATAATCTCGATAAGGTATTGAAACGATTACATTTCAAATCCTGTCCAAATTCATATTTTCGGAAATTTTCAATTTATCAATTTACAAAATTTAATCTTTTAATCAATAGTTTTGACCCATTTTTTATCCAAATTGAAAAATTCTAATTTGTAAATATTTATCGAATATCATTAAAATTTAAAATGAATGAAAACAATAATATATGTCCAAATATTGATTAAATACAGAAATAATCAATATTTACAAACATTGACCACAGAATAATGCCAATGATTATAAATATTGATTAGATATTTATATTTTATCAGTATTAGGTTGCAAAAAACAGCATAAAAATATTCAATGTATCAAAATTAATATATACAACCGATAATTATTTTGTTCCAAAATCAATAATTTGAAAATTGGGGCCAACAATACCTTTGGTTACAATGGGGGAATATCGTTTACACATTTTTACAGAATGGATAGATCCGTCTCGGAGACTTAGCCTTATAAATTGGGATAATCGATTACAATTTCACTTTTCTTTCTGTCGCATCATCTACTTCCTCCCCACGACCATATTGAAGAACGCTCTCCTTGAAGGTGTCAAAGTGCAGAAGCCAGCAAGCGTCTGCACTCAGGGTGATTCCCCGTACCTTTAAAATATGCTTCTCCTCCCCGCTGATGTTGTCGACCATCCGAAGGGCGTATTGTTTGCAACCTCCGGAGACGAATTCCTTCAAAGTATGTACGGGATACTCGTCGGACAGGTCGCCGAGATGTGAGCCGGTGTTGATTGGACATCCCATACTGTTATATAGGCGAAAATCAAGCTATCCGTGTCCGTGTAGAGGAGTACACATTTGGGATTGGACGCCACCTTTTGCATCAGCTTTAGGAGATGTAGTCGGGCCGCCGCTATCGTCCATAGAGAGAGCACAATGTTTGAACATTTGTGCTCCTCGATCCATTCTTTTAGTGGTGTATATCGAATTAGGACACATTCCTCGTTGAGTTGCTCTATAATATCCACTACAATTTTTGGGTCATTCAGGAATTGTCGGACGACAGCAGGAGAATCCGATGCAAAAGTTTTGGACAGTTCATTCCTGAGTGAGAAGCGTCCCCATAGCGAGTTGTTGCAAAATTTGGCGATTGTCCGCTTGGCCTTGTTGTGATGCATGTTTTCCCGATCAATCTGGATGCCGAACAGCTCCTCACATTCTCTGATATATTCCTCCTCCAGCTCAGGTGTGTTGATTTCCTCCGGGAATCCAGATGCGTCAGTTTTCATTTTCTGGAACTCCGCAATATTCCCATTAAATATTTCGTCCGCCATTGCTCTTCTCTCCATTCTATTGATCGATAGTACCTGGTGCACCTGTACCCGTTCTTCAATGCCTCGGCCAGTTCGATCGATGTGGCGGTGCTGACCCATCCTCGTTCTTCATCAGGGTGCTGGCATCGGTAGTTTGGGTTGACATCTCCACGCGGGTACCTTATGGCGCACTTGCGGCAAAGCGGAAACAATAACCGATCATCAAATTTCACTGGCAAGACTGGCACGGCAAGACGCGGCGGAGGGACTACGAACACGTTGAGAATTCCGCGCACTGGGATTTGTTCGGGCCGGTGCTAATTCACTATTGTATCCACACCCTGTATGATGTTGACGCGGGAAGGGTGGCCTTGTGGATACGCTGTTGATGCATTGATGTAAGGGTAAAGCGAGCGCACATCTAGGTATTTCATATCCATCCTTGCGGCACCTCATAATGAAGTCTAAAAGGCCCAGTCCTTCCGCCAAAGTAACAGTCCCGGAATTTTACCGGCCCCCTGTCATGATATCGCGCGTACGCTCGCCGCATTTCCGGGTCCCGCTTCAGCATGGCTTCAACTTCACATTCCCAATAAACTTCTACAATTGTGACTTTTGTCCGGATAAATGCTAACCGCTCCTCGTCGTCTTCCCGGATTTTTCGCACACTTACCATTGGGCATGATCTTTTCTGGGTCCAAGCGCTGATTTAGGCAGTTTTCATGACAGTGCTAGTGACAGCCGTGGTATTCGATGACGGTGTCGGAACCGGAATCGTACCCATCCACTGTAAAACGGCCAATTCGATGTTCTCCTCTGGGCGAGCTGGCTGTCTGCAGATGTACACCATGTTGTTCCTCATACCATTGCAAAAACTTTAACGCCCCAGTGCTTTGATTATCCGTGGTGTCATATCCTTTCTCAGGGACCAGGGCCAGTTGTTCCGGCACCAGATGGTTGAGACGGAAGTGCTTCATCGAAGCACTGGCGAGGTAAGCGGCTCCCATGTGATATCGATCCCTCCAGTACTGTCTTCATCCTCTTCATCTTCCATTGGCTCGTAAAGTCCCAGCTCCTTGTCTACATCGTCCCTCTTTGGAGCTGTGATCTTGAGAAATTCCGCTCGAAATGCCATCAAGCTTCAATCAATATTTGTGTGTCATTAGTATAATATGCCGCCAGTTGTTCGCATAAATTGAATGGCTCGTCTCGATGTTCCGCATACCACCGGTCAAATTTCCTCTGCTTCTCTGGTGTCATTCCGCCGTACATGTAGTCCTCCTTCGGTGGTAATCCATCCATCACTCTTCCGTAGTTTTCCTCAACATTGGCCAGATGTGGGAAAAATTCCTTGCCCTGGGTTTGTAGCCCAAAAGCGCCGACGAGCGCATCCAATTGCACCTGCATCAAATTCCAGCTGTCCCGAAACATGGTTTCTGGATTCTTCTCGCCTTTGGAGATCCTCATCTCATACAATTTGTTACCTTTGGTTATCATTTCCGAACAGATGTGCCTCTGGAACAGTTCTCTGTAGACCAACACGTTGTCAAATCGGCCGCCATAATGTGAGAACACTACAGATGGATAGCGGCGGTCGAATTTAGTCAGCAGCCATTCAACAAAGGAGCTAAGCGGGTTGTCCGTCACTTGTTTGTAGTCCACTCGGGTGGTGGTAAAATCCCGATGGGAAAATTTACTCTGCGCCAGTCACCGCAGATGCGACAAGCCGGACCATAACGGATGATTGGACGGCCATTGTTGTTGGGATCAATGAGTGAATGCCGCCATTTGTCGCTTTTCATGCACTCAGTGCAGACTACTACAGCTGAGATGAAGTTAACTTCATGAATTTTCCGGTCGCGCGCCACTATTCTGTTCTGCATGGTCTCAAAATCAAAGGAAATCACTCTGTACGGCTTGGACTTACGGGCTTTCAATGGTTGAATGTAACATCCGCGTTTCAGATTGTGGTAGTTGCGGCATGTTCGACAAAAACTTTCCTCACAGATGAGTCCAGCGCGACCCCCACGAATGTTGTTCTTTACGGAATATGCCTTACCGCATTTCTCGCATCTTTTTGACTGCGCACAATAATCGCTGTTCAGATGGTGAGCATAACAGTCGGCGTTGTAAAATTTCTTTCTGCATTGTTCACAATTGATGCGGAAACCACTCTCTGACTTACATGGCCGCCCAACTCCAATCCGTCCGCATTGATAACAATGTGCCGAACATTGTGCCGAATGGTCCGTGTTATTATCAAAAGGACATTCACAAGCGAAGCAATAATTGTCGCGGCCAAAAAGTGCACAGCCCACTCCACAACGGATGCCGTCAAAGTGTTCTTGATGATGGTAGAGTGAAATGGCTATGTTGAAATTGTCCGGGCAGTATTTGTATTCTGGTTTGTAGTGCCCGAGTTCGCCGAATATGAAGAGTTTGAAGGGATGGCCTTGGGGTGCATAATAGGTGTTCCAAAAATCGATAACGGGTGGTGCGTATTGGGTGGCATTGTAAATAGATGCACCAAAAGGAATCCCCACCTGTTCCATTATCTGCTTAGCATCCCGTTGCTGTTGGCCAAGCCGATGATTCAGGTATCTGCTAAAATTCATTTTACTCATCGATTTTGTATGGTAAATCTGGCTGATCACGAGGGCGTAGAATAGACAATATGCATCCTGATTACGCACTTCCAATAAATTTTGCGGCGTTTGCCGCTTCCCTGGATTTCTTGTTGTTTTGGCAATGCATCATGGTTGATTACCAGGACGGTGATAGTGAACGGCTCACCCCAAATTGACCCTTCCTCTATCTTTGATTGCATCACCTCTAAAAATCGATTCAAAATTGCGTCAGCCGTGTTGTCGTTGATCTTTCGCACTGGGATCCAGATGTCGGGATTTAAGATCCGGGATGAAATTGATGCGCCCAGTCGGTCCGGCGTGATGTAATTTTCTTTTGCTCCATTCTTGGCCTCTTCCACACAATAATTGATCAATACGGAGAGTAATGCCTCCGGATTCGCCAGTAAATCCTCAATGACAAAGCTTACCTTGTTGGTCATCAGTTTGAATTTCTTGTTGAATTCCGTTCCGGCATTAATTTGTTGAACATAGTTTGGCATCCATTCGGGCACGTTTTGGGAAGGAGGGGCCAAATTGAGTTGAAGACTTTTTGATTTTTAAAACTTTGAAAAATTGAATGAAGAAAATTAAGGGTTTGGGTTTTTTCGCTTTTGAAATTCGAGAGAATTTCAGATAAGCTGAAGAGGGAAACGGTTGCTTAAATAGTGATCAATATCCAATTCTGTCATATCCAATTAACATCATTTTGTTATTCGTATATGTCCATGGTCACGCCCATGGATCGAGTTATTGTTTTATATTATTTCGTAATACATATACTTTCTCTCTCTCTCTGATCAACTTTCCCGCCCCCTCTCTCTCTTTCTCTCTCTCATTCTCTCTTTCAGATTCTCTCTCTCCCTCCTTCTCTCTTTCTCTCTCTCACACACTCTCTCTCCTTCTTTCTCTCTTTCTCTCTCTCACACTCTCTCTCTCATTCTCTCTCTCTCTTTCTCTCTCACTCTCTCTCTCTCGCCTTCTCTCTTTCTCTCTCTCTCACACTCTCTCTCCTTCTCTCTCTTTCTCTCTCTCTCTCTCAGATTCTCTCTCTCTCAGACTATCTCTTTCTCTCTCTCTCTTACTATCTCTCATGGTTAAGATCATAAGCTGTACATTTTTGTTTAATTTAATTTGGTCGTTTCACCTTATTATTTCGAATTGATCCTTAGGGAATTTTCGTCTAAAATTAGTGGTTGATCCTTAAAAGATTTTTAAAAACAGTCATTTTTTGCTTATTAGTTATTTTTGGAATACCAAAGAAATTTTTGAAATTTAAGTTTTAAATTTCCACGAATTTTGCTAGGTCTTTAAAAAAGTAAATGGTATGGTAAGTATTGTATGTACAGTATAAAAATGGTTAATCGATTACCCAATTCACATATATCAAATGATCATGTGATCAGGGTGTATATAAAATAATCAAATCCCTTTCCTAATTCTCTCCCCAATCATTCATTGATCTCTATTTATTATCCGTTATTATTATTTATTTTAAAATAAATAATTCTTTTTAAATATTCCGTTTTTTTATAATTTTTAAAGCTTTTATTTATTCGGCCGCCTTTTCCATTATTTTCCGTAAATGCCTATTTATTGATACGCTCCTGGGTCTCTCGAATATTTATGATTCATCATTTCGTATCATCATGTCTCGAGCCAAAATACCCGATCAGTCAAGGTCATTCCTTGACTGGATATTCGTAATATTTTTGTTTTGTACATTTTCTCCATAATAAGCCTCGAGTATTTATGGTATGATTCATCATTCATATCCTCGAGTATTTACGATGTGTCACTTCAAATTATCATCTGCTAAGGTATCGAGCCAAAATCGTTAGTCAAGATCAATCATATTATTTTGTTTTGGTAAATTTTTCCCCTCCATGAGTCACGAGTATTATATATAAGTATACTTTACTCGGAGGAAATTCCATTTTGCAATTTTCTATTAAAATAAATTATTTGAAAACAGCTATCCAATTTTGAATTTTAGAAATTTAATTTAAAATTAAATATTTCTAATTTAAAAAAAACATCTACAATTCGAATTTTAACTTTTCGAAAATTTAATTAAAATTTTTGAAATTTGAATTTAAATTTTTTAAATTTTAAACCGGCTGGCAAGAGGGGACTTATTGACAGCTGTTACCCACCCCATGGTGAACTACTCATATCTCTAATGAAAATCAGAAAACAAAAAGTTTATTTTCTGAATTTGTTGAAAGAGCAGATAATAAATTTCCGACTAATATCTTGATATGCCCAAGCGACCATTTCTTATAATAAATACATTCTCCAGTGTACAAATGATTTGCTCGCTTTTCATTTTTTTCCTATACCTCATATGTATAATAGTCTTCTAATTCACAGTAGCTCTTTGGCGTGTCTCAAGAGTAAAATAGTATCCCAAATAGAAAAATTCGTTAGTCGGTATTATATCGTTGACTAGGTTGTTATGTCGTTCCTTAAAAACCATCATAATGTGCGTTTTTTAAATCCCTCAAAACCAAAATGAGTCAACCCTTTAATTTTCATCAAAATTGGGCGCTCCTCAAATATCCATCAAAACCAAAAACGAGCGTCACCCATAACGAAACATACCCAAAGACAAAAGCACACTTGTGCGAAAATCATATAAAAACATATTAGAAATCGTTAAATAACAAAACATCAATTAAGAATCTCTCTACCGTTCTGAACCATCTTCATTTTAATAAAGAAATAAACAATTAATTAAAGAACAAAATAGCGATCAAATTCCAAAATTATTTAGTACTCAATTTTATATGGGAATACATTTGTTAATAGTTATTACTTTGTTCATTAGCAAATTTCGAAAAAATTAAGATCAATGAAAGTTTATTGGTTTTTTTACAACCACCAAGGCACCAAGCTTCATGGCTTAGGCGCCTCTTACAGGTGGAGGGGGAAGGGATTTTCTCATTAGTGAAGGTAGTTAGTATTGCGGTGGAGGACCCGTACGGTACGGGAACCGGACACCATTTGCTTTGCATCACCGCTCGGCTAATGGCTGAATGAAGGGATGTGCTCCCCACGGGCTTGAGTATATGTCTGACACGGCGGTGGGATTCGAACCCACTCCTCTGGAGTTTCTCAGTCCAGTGTGCTACCATTACACTACGCCGCCGAAAAATTGTTTTATTCTTTGGACTTTTTTTTTACTTTTTGTTTCATTTCTCTTCTCTGCTTTCCCAGCTTTACTTTTAGAGTTCAAACTAGGGTTGATTCGGGGTCACCGTTCCCGCGGGGACCCAGCGGAGTCCCCGTCTCCCGCGGCCTTGTTTTTTTTAATTTTTAAGTATAATTATAATTTTATAAAAAAATTTTCCCCTATCGGAGCGGCTTCCATTTAATTTTGTAATTTAGTTGAATGCATGAAGAAAGATCTCTCGGTTAAAGTTTCGTTAAATTTTTTATTTCATAATTGATTGATTTTTTAATAGGTTTTTATTTTGTGATTTTGTCGTGTTAGTTTTGACTTTGGGTATGTTTCGTTATGGGTGACGCTCGTTTGATGGATATTTAAGGAACGCCCAATTTGTAATTAAAATTTAAGGAATGACTCATTTGGGTTTGAGGGATATTTAAGAAACGCACTTTATGATGGTTTTTAAGGAACGACCCAGCACCGTTGGCTTTCAATGAAGAACAGTAAATATTCGGTATCATCGGAACTTTGGATGAAGGATGTGTATCTGAAATGAATACAAATGATCTTTCTTGGAGTTTCATTTATAGCTTTTCATCATCGCCTTATCGCTTCAACTTTGATTATGAAATACTGTTCGGAATAACAATGGAATAAAAATGGAATTTCCGGTCAATCAGGAGATCAGTAGGTCAAAATGTCCGTGGAGAAAATGTCCTCAGTCAAAATATCCACCGGACTAAATGTCCGCTATAAAATGTCCGGCTAACTAAAAAAAGGGCATAATGTCCGAATTTTGGTTCTTTTTTTTTTATTTTGAAATTAGGTTCCGAAGTTCAACATTCGAAGAACAATCATCCGTAAGGATTCATAATATCAGTCAAAAACAATTTGTTGATCTGCTGGTAGAGGAATTACATTGATTGATTTTATTTGTATTAATTTGAAAAAATGATAATTTTCTATTTAATTTGTGCATTCCATTATGCTCAACCGAATGGCGAAAAATGGGTTTGGATAGATATTAAAGCGATGATGAGGAAGAAATAGATCAGCCATCAGTACAAGCTTCTTTACACGGGCATCAATCTGATTCGTTTCTTTTTGGTCGCCCTTCGCCCCGCCCTAGTACTTCTACTTTAGAAGTACTACTTTTTTTGTATAATCGAATAGTAGCTTTGCAATTCCTCCTCGACGGGAAGCAGTAATTATCAGCAGTCCGCCTTTGTTTTTATTTTTGATCCTAGAATTTTTTAAAAATAATTTGCACATTTTTATAATTTTTTACTTTCTTTTATAATTTTTTACTTTTATTATTTTTTATTTTTCTTTTTACTTTNTTAGTATTCAGGGCCTCTTCCCTCATCCCCCCTGCTGGGTTTTTCATTTTCGATTTTGAAATCCCTGGAATTTTAAAATGGATTTCGAATTCCATTCCTGAACTGATATTTTTATTCAAGCTACCATGTCATATCAGGTCAACTCGGTTGTGAGCTAATTTTGGCATTTTAATGAGGGGCTTTTTATCGATTCAAAAAGTATTTATAGAAATTTCGTGGTAGAAGAAATTCACTAAAAACCGTTTCAAAGACATTTGTGAACCCCCCAATCTCTTTAAAAGTGTTATTTTGAATTTGCCCTCTGTATTGTCCCCTCTAATCCCAAATTTGTTTTATTGAGGTTGGAAAAATAATCATTTATCAGTTAAAAGGGGTGGTGATTATGCATGGATTTGGAGGGGATGGTGATTGTGGAAGAATCTAAAGTCTGAAAGAAGGATGGGGAAGAATAGCATAAAGGACTATGATTAATGAATAGAACTATGAAAATTAAGCATGTTTTAACAGGAATGCGGGGGATAAGGGAAGACTACAAAAACATGTTGTTGGTTATTTTGGATAATGATCATGCAAGTCGTAGAAAGAGGAACATGGGTGGCGGATGTAGGGTAGAATGCCGGATTTTCAGTTGCCAGGAAAGAAAATTAAAAATACAATTAAAAAGGGGTGCTGGATCGTTGAAAAAATACCAAATGGAGGGTTGAAAAAAATGCAAAATGTTATTACCAAAAAGAACAAAAAAATAATTGGCAAGATGCAGAATTTTATGCTCTATCCACTGGTTTTTTAATTGTTCGAAAATAAAAAAGGTTAGCAAATTTTTGAGAATATAAAAAAGGCTCTTTCATTTGGCGTTTTTCTTTAGCATTGGCGTCGTTCATAGAATTTGGCGTTTTTTTCAACCCCCCATTTTGCATTTCTTCGACGACCTCTGCACTAAAATTTTTGATTAAAAAGGAATTCAACTTTAAAACTTTTATAGCCATTGTTAGGCCAAAAAGCAAATAAGTTATGAGAAACACCACTATCATTTGACCTAGTTTTGATTTTCCGATTTTTTATTTTTAATCAAAATATATTTTTCAAAGTAATTTACAACTAGAAATCCGGTAAAAGCATTAAAGTTATAGGAAAAATCAAGGATAAAAATTACAAGAATCGGATGGATAAGATTAATTCCCGATGAAGAATAGAAAAAGCCTTCAAATTAAAAAAATGGGACAACCAATTTGCTCGTCTTGACGCTCCATTGATCACATGTTGCACACACCACCAAAGGTTACTTAAGCAGAAAAATAGAAAAATCTGTTGTGTTGGATAAAGAATTTCAGGAATGATTCATTCGGATTGAAACATCATTATTTGATCAGGATATTGTATTCCAGAAAAAAATTACATAAGTTTCCGTACCCAAGTTTCTGCCTACCATTATGCATTAAAGCCGTCCTCAAATAGACCCCACCACCCCTCCCCCTCTAAAGCGGTATTGAAATATAATCGTCAAGCGTTTAATACAGTTTTACGGTATTTTTGACAAACTCAATTAAAGTAGGCATACTAACATAAAAAAAGGAATTTCTTTTGGCCTTTTCGTTGGCCCCTACCACCAGTTCTACTCAAAAATGTTCTTTTAATGAATTTTCGAGAAAAAGAAAATCAAGAAAGGTATCAATATATGAATAGATTACCGTATTCCCTCTATTAGGACGGCAAAAAAAAGTCCGGCCCCCTCTAATAGACCGGCCCTCTCGAGGGTGGTTAAAAAATAGACCGGCCCCCTCCATTAGTACGGCCCCCTCCATTAGACCGGCCCCCAACAAAAAGACCTCCAAAAGCCCCTAGTCGAATTTTATTAAATTTTATTTTTGATGATGTAAACATTTTTTAGAAATCGAGTAAAAGTCACCAAAGTTTTCATTTTGAATTTAATCAGGAGCGTAACGAGGAGGGGTCGTGTCGGAGGGGTCGTGTAGAAAATGTTTAAATCAATTTTTCGGGGTGCATTTTCGTAACTGCTATATATTTTTTATATTAATTTTTGATCCAAATATTTTATTTTGTTGGAAAAGGAGGGGCCGTCAGAGAAAATTTTGGGAGAAAATAATTCTTAAGAAATTTGATCATTTTGGCTGAAATTACGGTTCGGGGAGAGGACCTGACCCCGTTTGCCCCGCTCCCCCTCATAACGCCCCTGAATTTAATCCTGCAAATGGATGAACTAACTTACAGGAGCCTAGATGAGAGCGAAAATTTTAAATATTTTTTAGCCGAACTTATTTTGTTGTTTTTTCAGTGTTTATAGAAAAAAATTTGATGGTTGAAAAATAAAACGGCCCCCTCCATTAGACCGGCCCCCTCTATTAGATCGGCCCTCTCGAGGGTAGTTGAAAAATAGAGCGGCCGGCCGTTCTATTAGAGGTAATACGGTATTTGAAAATTGAGTTAAATTGAAATAATACCGATTTTGGGGGGAGGACCGGTGTAGGAAACATCAGATCTTCTTTCTTTCAAAGGACTTGTATTTTAATCCAAGTTTCAATTTAATTTTGATAGTATTCTATAATTTGAAAATTAATTAGCCCTTCTGACTCAATCTATATGTTCCTGTTCCATCTCAACAGCTCCATTTCTATCTTTAATGAAATGTCACCTCCACCATTCAGCTCTCCAAGAGAGTTCATGGCCCCACAAATCACCACCATGGCCATCACTAGCATACTTCCATAGGCCATATCCAATTCATGTGCCGCATTTGCCGCGAAGAAGGCCAATAGAACTAAAATTTGGTTGGTTTTTTACTGTAGAATTTATCAAAAAATTTAATCAATAGTACATGTTTCTCAACATAGCTTAATGAAAATAATTACTTTTTTAAAAAAGTAAATGAAAAATTGCTTTAATCTATAATTACTGCCCCATATGCCATCTACATAAGCTGTGGTTTAACGAAACTGAAAATTTTAATTAAAACCAGAACCCTAGTTTAACGGAACAGGAGAAGTAGACCTGGAATTAAACCAAAATTTGACCGGAATCGTTCTAAACCAGTCTTTTTTGCGAATCGATACCATGGAAGAGTTTTCAAATACAGGAAATCAATTTCAAAAAATAACATTTCATTTTTCATTAACTACAATTAAAAATTGTTATTGTGTATGCACTCCCAAAAAAGAGTCGTTAGTGAATTAAATATTTTTGAAAAAATGAGCATTTGTCAGTATAAACAATTTTATTTTTAATGGAGTTATTAAATTTAATTTATTATTAAGGGTCAGGCAATAGGGTTAAAGGACCGCTGGTTTTAAAATACTTTAAAAATTATCTATGTCTCTCTTCTTAAGAAAATGATTATTTTATTTTTAAATAAGAGATATTTTTAAAGAAATTCAATATTAATAAAAATATTTAACATTAATATTCAAAACTATTTGTCTTTTTTAATAAAAAATTAAACGTATTGTCGAAATGTTCACTGCCGAATTGTCCACTGTGGAAATGTTTTTTTTCTTCTTACTATCGAAAAGAAAAAAAAAGTTTTCGACATTAAGAAGAAAATAAAAAAATTATTTTCTTCTTACTGTCGAAAAGTCCGGGCGGCGCCCATGAAAGACCGAATTCCGCACTTTCCGCCGGTGTTTTTGCATCCTCCCCCCCCCCTAATGCCAAGACCAAAAAATGGGAATTTTTTTTGAAAAGTAGTAAAAAATGACTGGGAACTGTGACCCCCTCGGCTCGGGTGGAAGGTTCCCCCTCTGAAATTTTTTTCTGGTTACACCTCTACTGGTTGTACCTTACCCATGATAGATTTTATCATATTTTATTTGACTCTTATTCTAACTAACAATATATAGGAATTTTGAGATCTTCTAAAATCTCTGGCCTTCAACTAACCCGAAGCCAGGAATCCCATCAGCGGCGTTGAGAGAGCTCCAGAGATAAGGGTATTGTCGGGAGATTCTGAGGGCAACGAAGTTGTTGGCGAAGCTGTCGGTGTAGAGGACGGAATGCGCAGCGAAGGTGCAGATGCTCCTTTGGCGGATGGAGTGGATGGCTGAGATGCAGGTGCCTGATGAGAGGATGATCCGGTGGTCAATTCCGAGGTCGCGGTCGAAGCAGGCGGATGCAGCGTAGTGATCTGGTTTTAGGACAAATCGTTTTTTTGAATAAAATAAGGCGAGTTGATATAGTCATAGTACTGCAAAATATCAAAATGGTTGCGCTTATATGAGATGTAATTACACCACCCGAATTTTTAACCTAATCACCTAAAAAAATTTCCACAACCAAAAAGGTAGAGAAAATTTAGTTAGACAATTTTCCGATTAAAATTCAAAATTCTTTGAAAAACTATCGATTTTCCAAAAATTTACAAATTTCATTATTCAATAACTATGAAGAAAGCTTTTCTGCATCTTTGCATTTTTTGGAGAGGAAACTAGAGGAAAAGAAATTGAACTCGGTAAAATATGGAAAATAAATTTTGAATGATAAGTTTAAAAATAAGTTTTAAAAAATTTGTAATTTTCTTATTAGTTGGTACGTTGTTTTAACAAAGCTAAAATTTTAGATTTTCAGTTCAATTTTATCGCAATTTTTTAATTTTGGTGACCCTGCAATTAATTGTTGAATTTCCAGTAATTTAAAACAGGGGTGCACACGGCTACGATTTTTCATAGCCGTAGCCGGCTATAGCCGTAGGGTTCATAGCCGTAGCCGTTTGTAGCCGCGTCAATTTTCAAAAATTTGTAGCCGTAGCCGCGGCTAGCCGTGGTTAGCCGCGGCTATCCAGCGGCTAAATTTTGAATTAATAGCCGTTAGCCGCCCGTAGCCGTCAAATTTTCAAAAATTTGTAGCCGTAGCCGCGGCTAGCCGCGGCTTAGCCGTAGCCGTGTGCACCCCTGATTTAAAATCTTGGTACTTCTCTGTTAACATTAACAGAGAGCAATAATTTAAGATATTTAGGCCCTACTGAGAAAAGAAAAAAGAGGCAAAATGTCATGTCCACTTTTAGTAACAAAACCTTTTTGTTTTCAGAGAGGTAAGGCCATTTGTGAAGCCTGCTGATCAAATAAAAAGTTTTTTACGTGTTTTTCCTCCTAAGTACTAGCAAAGAAGTAACAACTATCAACAATTTTTCGAATAATTTTATTTTTATATTATAAATTTTTAAATAAATAAAGCTACAACTACAATACCTTCGTTATCGGGTGCAGTTTGTTGCACTCGCTTCCTTTGCAAGTGTAACAATAGAATGGATTGGGCACGGTCTTCAAGATTTCCACGCAACATTTGGCCAACGTGTGATTGACCGTGAAGTTGTTGGCAGCAAGATCACCGAGAATCATCGTGTTCTTGTTGCAGAAGTTTGCGTAGTCCTCTTTGGCCACACAGTCCTTCATCGCACCCCAACGCTTGCCACTTATTCCTGAAAAGTGAGTAAAGCTATGTTTCCAATACTACATTTTTTTGCTGCGTTCTGTGGCAAACGCAGCGCAGATGTGTTTAAAATACTGCGGCAAATTTTTGCGTTTTTGCTGCTGCCGCTAGACGCAAAACGCAGAAATGTTTTCACGCTAGCCGCAGCAGCAAAGCGCAGACGCAAAACGCAGCATTTAAACACATCTGCGTTCTGCGGCTGCAGAAAACGCTGACTTAGAGAAACACAGCGCAGCTGCCTAAACACAGCTGCGCTGCGTTTCCCCAGACCGCAGCATTGGGAAAACAGCTTAAGATTTGTTTGGCTTCTTGTCAAAGTGCTTAAATGCTTAAAGTTTGCACAATTCTTATTCTTGTTATCTCAACTTGGTATTTCGTTCAAATGAAATAGCATCGAAATTTTATTGGAGGGGGGTGGGTCACAGAGTTGCCAGTATCGCGAATTATTTAAAAAAGGATGAATTTTTTAGGGCATTTCAGGGAATTATTTTATTTTTAGTAGATTTTTTTACTAATTTTTCTGGTTAGGTAGGGATCACCAGAGAAAATTTAGAAACCAATTTTTTTTTCTTTTATTATGATCATTTTTTGCTTAATACAGGTTTTTGATTATGGGGGTTAGATTTAGCCAACGGCCTCCAAAATTGTTTTTTCTCAAGATAATATAGCAATAGTAAAAGAACATTCACTGGCGGTGGTCATTTACTAGGAAGTAAAAATAATATAGATTTGATTTAAAGGGAAAATCTTAGATCGTAGAAATGATAGATAAAAAAATAATGTGTCAAATATTTTAATTTTTATTTTTTAATATTGGTCTGTTATACGGTCTTGGCAGAGTATTGCACCGCAATGATGAGTGTGCTCTGGGCAAACTTTGATTATATCGTAATGCATACTGCCATGTAATTGTTGTGGCAGCGCAACTCCTCTGAATATTGGAAAATGGTCAAAAATATGATTATTACTTCATGGAAAATTTTAAAATTATTAGGCCTGAAAAGCAAATATACCTAAGTTTATGCCCAATTTATGGCACGATGTGTTTATTTCCGGGAAAAATGAAACCCACACTAAGACTTTTCGTTGAAATTTAAAAAATTATTTGCGTTGACTAAAATCGAAAATTTTCCATTGTTTTTAATATTTTGCATAAAAAACTAGGCTTTTTACCCTTTATATATATATATAAATTTTTTATTTTTGAACAAATTCATTTCTAACTCTAATTATCGCGATATTTTAACATATTTTAAAATTTTTCCGGTTTTTACTTTCGAAGCATTCCGGCAACTCGTCAGTGGATGTGCCATTAGCCAAAGTACGCAGCCAAGTGCCGTTGCTGTGGCAAGTGAATTCGACTTCGTTTTTGTTGTAATCTTCCAATTCGTAACTCGAGTTACATTTGCATGTGGCCTTGTCATCAAGTTTGTACCCATCGTAGGTGCAATTGAGTGGTAACACCGCCGGAAGATCACGACAACCTGATGTAAGAAAATATATCAAAAATTTAAAGAATCTGAAAATTGAAGACCAAATCTGGAATAAAAAATTGAAGCAAAATCCGGGGTCGGAAGAAAGGCATTTTTTGATATTTGAGGAAAAATTTGAAGGAAAACCAGAAAAGAATGATTTAATAATATGACTTATGCGAATTGCAGATTGTAATTTTCATGTCAAACTAATTTTTATTTTCATAAAATTTTTCGTATCTATACATTCATCAGGTCCTAAAACCTAAGCAATCTAATATTACAATTATGATTAAAAGTAGGGTAGTTCAAGACCGGTTTAAAACCGGTACCCTCGGTTTTCGGTTTTCCGGTTTCGGGTACCCCGGTTTTCGGTTTCGGTTTTCGTCGGACCCCCGGTTTTCGGTTTCGGTTTTTTGGGTTTTTGCAAATTGGTAATTTTCCAATAAAAAAAACAAAAAATCAAAAATCGAAAAATTTTTATAGAAAAATTTTTAAAAGAAATTTAAGCATTTATTAAAGAAATTTAAGCATTTATTTTCCTAATGAATTAATACCAAATTTAATTTAAAAGATTTAAGGAATATATATCATTTGATATTGTTGGATCAAAATTCCATGTTTTTGTTTTTTGCAATGCTGAAAACGCAATTGTTAAAAATGTAATTTTCGATATTTTTTATTTAAAAAAATTAAAATGTCCAAAAGATGCATATACTTTAGATCAATAGCTTCTAAAAAGTTTATAGAGTTTATGGAAATACGGTAAGTAAGTAACCAATATTCTTTTTTACGTCTTTGCGCCTAAATATTTCCGTAGCTGAAATTATTTCATATACTTGCCTATTTTATGCGCCAATAGTCTTTGAATTAGGTAAGGAAGGAAAATATTAAGCCAAACTTCTTTAGGAAGAATTTCATTTTTCTTTACTTGGTTAATTTATTTTTGCTATTTTAGCCTTTTTTAATCCAAGTTAATAATTTTGGACTTTTTTAAATCTCCCCATTTTTACGTTTGCGACATTCGGGCATTCTACTCGAAGTGCGATTGTTCGATTTTCGTGTCCAATCACCGTCACGGCATTCAAACAAGATCTTGCCATAAACCTTGCGCTCGTCCACCAGCTCATATCTCTCCTCACATTTACAAGTGACCTCGCTCCCATGTTTTACACCATTGACAGGGCAGTTAAGTTGTCCCTTCACCGGGAGCGCTTTTGGGCATTCTGGTGTAAGAAAATATTTAATTTAAAAGTTCATGAAAAATTGAAGCAATATCTGGGGTCAGAAGAAAGGTAGCTTTTGTGAATTTGACAAAAAAGAGAAAACAGAAAAGAAATTTTATGCACTTTTGGTTTTTTTGATTCCAATTAAACTTTCAATATTAAAAATTTATTTTGATTTTATAATTAATTTTTCAGAAAGGCATTTTCACAATTCTGAAAAATGAAAAATTTTTTGATGATTAATTTTTTTCAAAATGATAGAAAGAATCAAATAAATTATTCGAATTTTAATTCTTGATATTTTTTAATTGTTTTTTAGGTTACATCTTACAACTAAGACTTATAAAAATAGATAAAAAATTTTTGACAAAAATTTTTTTGGAAAAATTAAAGATTGGAAAAATTCGGTAAAAATTTTTTCTCCCGGCTTATCTGGGCCGGGCCGAACCTGGTAGTGCACGGGCCGGGCCGCGCCGGGCTTTTTTTGTATAGGTCCGGGCCGGGCCGCCTGGAGCAGGCCCGTGCCCAGCCCTGATTAAGCCATATTGCATGCATAACTAACGGGGAAAAAAGTAAAACCCCAGTTTCTTCAAAGAATGACGAAAAGGAACGGCTTCTATCTATAGTCATTAGCAAGGAATTTCCAAGTTTATAGCATAAAATTCATATTTTTCTTCGGGGTTTTCGCAGTCAGGAGCATGTGCCTTTTCTAGTTCAGGATTGTAATCATTTTGTAAATTCCCCGCTTTTTACGTTGGCGACATTTCGGCCACATGTCGGTCTGAGTGCCATTATGCAAAGTTCGCATCCAAGTCCCCTCGCGACATTCGAAGACATCAACTTCTCCGGTGTCCAGTTCATACCCGCTGTCACATTTACATGTGGTCTTTTCCCCGTGTTTGAAATTGTTGACCGGGCAGCTAACAAATGGCGCTTTCTTCGGGATCACTTTGGGACACTCTGAGACAAGAAAGTATTAAAAAATGAAAGAGTTTGAAAAATTGAAATTCAATAAAAAAATTTGAATCAAGGTCCGGATCAAAATAAATTTTAAAAAATAAATAATGATGTATAATCTGTTTGAATTATTTCTATCTCTTAATATCTTATGATAAGTCAGACAGCTTCCAGTGAAGAATTCGACTTCCCCGGATAATGTTCCATATATCTTACTAAATAAATACAGTTATTTTGATGTCTTAATTAACAGTTCCCTTTCGGTTTATATACTAAGTATATTGGCCAAATTCCAACAGTTTAGAATCATCAATAATAAATCCAATTCATAAAAAGGAAAAGAAACAAATATCAAAAATTACCGACCTATTTCTTTAACTAGTAGATTTGTAGAGTTTTTTTTAACGAATTATAACTGAACAAATCATAAAATTCCTAAATAAAAAAATCTTTTCAGTCATGATCAATATGCTCTTATGTCCATAATTTTAATTTTATATAACAGCACTGAATGACTTTTAAGTCGCCTTTTAGGTAATAACCAAAAAATTGCTATTTTATACATTGACTTAAAAAGACCTTTGATTCAGTGCTAATGCATCAAATAAAATACAAAAAATCAAAATCCGCAATAAACATATAAATTTTCAAAAAAATTTCTGCCCGTCAAAAATTTAGAGTGAAAATCAAGCAAACTTTCTGAAAAAGATTTCTATAAATTCACCGGGGATTAATTTTTTTGCTGATGATCTTAAATTAAATAAAATTTATAAAAATATCTGCACGGAAAGAACTACATAAATCATTAATAAAATTGGAATAATGGGTAAAGTCCAATGGTTTAAAAATTTCTACTGAAAAAGCTATAGTTCCTTTTTAAATGAAATAATTCAAAAAAGATAACCACCCTTTTGAGAAAAAAAATGGTGCTATATCGTTCCTTAAAGATCACAATTAGTGCGTTCCTTTAAATATCCCTCAAACCCCAAATGAGTCATTTTTTATGTAAAGTTCCATCAAGATTTTCGCGAAAAATACTAATGGGTTTTAAAGGTAAAGCAAAAAACTGTAAAATATGTCGTGTCGATTTTTGGATATCGACCAAAATACTATAGTTACCGTATTTCCTGTATTAAGTCCCC
>LDKF01000569.1:47465-66721 GCA_001026735.1 Rotylenchulus reniformis
GGGAATGATGTGCACCCTCCGGGGACACCTATTTAGAGGTCGGCTATTCCGCTCACACCTTAAAGGACTCGGGTCGAACTTCAGTCGCGTTGGCAGTGCCGGTTCCACTGGAATCTCACAGTGCCGGTTCCGCTGTTTCGATGGCGGGCACACCACTTCCGCAACTGGTGGTGCTGGCAGATTGAACTCCTCGTTGAAGATGGTTAGTGGCTCGTTCTTGTCCTCTGTGTGTCGCTTCCGAAGCTGATTTGCTTGGTACCTGCTTCCGGTACCATCGGGAAAGCACACATCATAGTTGACCCCTGTGCATCGACTGACCCTTCCAGCACTCCAGTTCTGTGCAAGACGATGGCAGGCGTAAACTTTTCATCGACCTGGAAGACTTCGTTCCATCCCTCTGGTTGAACTGCCGTTCCATCTGCCTGTCTCGCTGGAGGCATCAGCAGATCCTGTGTTGTAAGCGGCCTCCCTGGATATCGACCATTAGGCAGAGCATCATTCAGTGTTGTCCGATACGTTGCCAGGAATGTTTCGATGATCCGCTGATCGGCTGTTCCCTCCCCTTTTAATTTTCTGAAAGCCCGTTTTAAAGGTGTCTACAAATCTTTCCGTCTGCACATTTGAAATGGGACTATTCGGTGGGGAAACAATGTTTTATGCCATTTGCAGCAGTGAAAGGCGCGAACTCCTTGCTGGCAAATTGAGTTCCATTGTCCGTGACGAGGACTTCTGGAAGGCAATATCGGGTGAAAGATGGAGCAGTTTCTCGATGGTAGCCGCTGAAGACAGTTGGCATTCCAAATACCTCGGGGTACTTCGAAAAAGCGTCCACAATGACGAGAAAATACTTACCGGAGAAAGGTCCGGCAAAATCCACGTGAATTCTCTGCCATGGGCCTGTTGGTTCAGGCCATGAATGAGGCGGTGCCTTCATTGGCGCTCGCAGAGATGCAATGACCGGTGGATTTTCCAGTGTCTTTTCCTTTGGGTACCATAGCCTTGCACTTTATAGAACGGTTCTTTGATCCGATCAAGAAGTCGAAATGCGTCGATTGTTTGCACGCTCAGCAAAATCAATGATCCCCTTTTTGCCACCTAGAACTCCTGCTCAGTCGGATTTCCGTCAAATTCGAACGTACGAATGACTTTCCTAATGAAGTTGGGAACCATCATATATTTTTGCCTGCTCGCTGCATTTCTCGGTGGCCGGGGATCCGATGGACTCATAGGTCGCTTCATCGATCACGTTCACTTCGGTCCCACAGTCGAGCCAATTTGCACTGGCTTCTTATTCAACTGCACTTCGATCCGAAGAAGTGCTGGTGCATAGTTATGCTTCAATGCTGTTGCAGTGACTCGCACAAATCCCAGATTCTTTGGCTCTCCTTCCTCATGTCCCCTTGAATTGTTGGACCTTCTCGCACTGGGATTGCAGGTGGCCTCTCTGGTTGCACCCCGACAAATTGTGTTTCGGTGGCCGCATTCACTAGCAAAATAGCCTCTTCCTCATCTCCAGCAAGGTCGTGAGGTGCATGCGTTTGGCTCCTTTGTCTGACTGTGTGCTAGTGTAAGTGTCACGTTTGCTCTTCCCTTTCTGCAAGCATTCATGCTATTTGAGGACACTGACTCAACTAGTCTCGCTTCAGACATGGTGGTCATGAAGGTGATGCAATCCGCAATGACATCATCATACATGATCCTGTCCCCACCTCGGGTCAACTTGGTGAGGATGCCTCAATTCCGCGTCTCTTAAAGACGTGAGGGCAGTTAGCAGCATCAAGCAGTCGAATTGCTGCTCCTTTAGCTGCGAAAACTGGAAATTCCTTACAAGGGAAGTACTTGAGGTTACCGTGGCGTTTCGGAAAACGCTGGCGGAAAAGTTGTAGGTCACCCCCATGTCTTATATTAAAATTTTAATTTTAGCTGCGGAATGCGCATGGTTTGGCCAGTAGAGCTCGATTTTGGCCAAGAAAAATGGACTAATCAATGTCAATGAAATCCATCGACTACGAATCATCAGCCCCGGTGGCTCAGGTGGTAATACCGCCGACTCCTTTTTGGGTGGTCCACAGGTTCGAATCCCGGTGAGTGAAATTATTATTTTTAAATTATTTACCAAAATTAAATATAAAAAAAATAAATTTTTATTCATTCATATTGCAAAAATTTTTTTGTAAAATTATATAAAACTTGATTCAACGCGCCAATAGTGCTATTCGCATAGTCCTTATAAATTGCTATTCGCTATTCGCATATAAGTGCTATTCGCATAGTCCTTATAAATTTCTTATGCTTTATTTTCACTTTTTTTTCACAAGCTATTGGCGCGTTGAATCAAGTTTTATATAATTTTACAAAAAAATTTTTGCAATATGAATGAATAAAAATTTATTTTTTTTATATTTAATTTTGGTAAATAATTTAAAAATAATAATTTCATTCACCGGGATTCGAACCTGTGGACCACCCAAAAAAGGAGTCGGCGGTATTACCACCTGAGCCACCGGGGCTGATGTCGATGGATTTCATTGACATTGATTAGTTCATTTTTCTTGGCCAAAATCGAGCTCTACTGGCCAAACCATGCGCATTCCGCAGCTAAAATTAAAATTTTAATATAAGACATGGGGGTGACCTACAACTTTTCCGCCAGCGTTTTCCGAAACTCCACGGTAACCTCAAGTACTTTCCTTGTTAGCAGCTTTTTGTGCGTGTTCACAATTTGGCGGAAATCTTCGTGTGGTTCTATGCTCACTTTTAGGCACTCAAAGCGATCAACGAAAATTGACTGCGGCCTGCCAAACAGTTTCACCGAATGCAACTGTCTCATCGAAGAAAAGTCGGTTACCTTTTTAGGCAAACAAAATCTGCTGTACTCCTGAAAGCCATTTCCGAGAGCTTGTTCATCAGCGCCTTGACTTTCAGATTGCTGGAGAGACTCGGCGTTGCAGGGTCAATGGCGAATTTGAAGCGTTCGATCCATTCCGTGAACGGCTTTTGTCATCATTGGGCTCAAAAGTCAGAATGTCCGGCAGCGGAGGGACGAGCGGAGCCTGTGGTTGACCGATGGCAGCAAAGGAGATTTGTGGCCCAGCAGCGACTTGTCCTTGCTGCTTGATGAGCTAGGCCATCACCCCAATCAGGTCCTTCATGGTCACCTCTGGCTGGGCCATTTTAGGTGGATGTCGGCTGCTTGAACTGCTCGGAAGGAGTGAAAATTGGACGGGCTATTGACGCGCTTCAGCTTATGCAAAGCTGGATAATGCGCTCGAGCTAGCTCAAAGCTGCTGGACGACAACCAATTAGAAAATGGCGCTGATTCTGAAGAATTATTTCGAATTTCCGTCAAAATGTCGAAAATTTTCAGTTTTATTGAAAATTAAGATTTTTCTTAAAAATTCGACATTTTGACAGAAAATTCGAAATAATTCTTATATAATCAGAATCAGTATAAAATTTTGAACAACTTTGCTTTTTATACTTTTTGTCTAACCTCTCTAACAAAAATGTTTTTAGGGACTACTTTTCCATTTTGGCACTTTTGGCTGAAAAGACTCAGCACGTTTCCTGTCTATAGGAACTCAAAATATTTTTTTGCCAATTTACTGATGCAGGGATTCCAAAATGCCGGGAATTTTCAGGCCTTAATTCTTGCCTAATTTAGGGCGATGGCAATTATGTTGGGGACTTAATAGGTAATTGTTGTTGACAATTACAAGTTCCAAACAATATTATTAATTATTTCACAATTAATAGTCAATTGGGAAATGTTTAATTGAGGGACAAACTATAGGATTACAATGGAATAAGTATGAGGGAGGGAAATGGAAAACACATGGAATAAATAGTCATCGCATCGAATCCCTTTTTGACGCTTCCGCTCCAACATTCTTAAGCATGTCTTAACATTGTATTATATGACAAAAGAGTTCAATGCCCTAGAAAATCCTCAGAAGCATCTTTTCGAAGAAAAAATTAATTATAATTTTCTGGACACCAATTGATAAGTATTGGTTTATGTGGTTTATTTATAACGTAATTTGAGCAAAAGATTTGTATATATTAACTGATATTTAATTGAAGTATATTTAGGCATTTTAGGGCATAATTGGGCATACATCAGCTTTGTGGTCAAATTTGGCATTATTATGTGCCACTGCCACCCTGTACACCACCGCCAAAGATCACTACTTACATATCTTACAGATCTCTATTTCCAACCATCAATTTTAAAAATATTAAGAATATGCGAATAATCTTTTTTGAATAATTTCGATTGTTTTTTTCCAAAAAATAAAAATAACACATTTTTTTACAATTTTAAACAGAATGCTACATATTTGCCACATTTTTGGACTGAAAATGAGCAAACGCCACTTTTTGGTAGTTTGTAATCAACCATCCTGATAGATATTATAATAAATTTAATATGCAATATAAATGAATTAATATTGAAAATTTGCATTTTCAAAAAGTAAATAATTTTCATAGAATTTCATGTCACGGTTTTAACAAAACAAATATTTAAAATATCTCATCATTAGGTATGCATAAAATTACGAATTTATTAAGGAATTAAAAAATGCATAATTCGTGAACCGTTATTATGAGCCCAAAAAAACCATAATTTCCGTAATTCATAATTATTCCGGCGAAAGCATGAAACAGAACTCTAAAACATTGTGACAATTTATCCCCACGCTTTCCCCGTTCTATGTATTTCTACTTCCCAGTCATTCCCATAATTCATTTATATATTTTTGCTTGTTCCTCAATTGCTACCCGCAATTGACTATTCTTATGAAATAAAAATTATTATTTAATTGTTTGGAATTGTAATTGGATTCCCTATTCCCAATTACCTACAAATCCCTAACGTATTTGGCGACGAGATTATACAGGAATTCAGGCGCTGAAATCCCTACATTCGGAAAGCTAGCCCGTTTAGTCCGCCCAATTTCACATCCATCTAGCAGTCAAGCAGAAACAGATCGGAATGGCCGGGTAAGAGGTCACGGTGAAGGAGCTGATGGCGATGATGGCCAAGCTGAACTAGAATCAAACTGAAACCACCACTGGTGGAGGAACATCCGCAGCAGCCATCGGCCATGCACCTGCTCCCATCGTCCCACTTCTGTCGGACATCCTCCCATTCGAACCAAGCGATGACAAAAGTCGCATCAGTGAATGGATTAAGCGGTTCAAATTCGCCATCGATTGCACAGCACCGAGTTTTTCCAGCGAGCTAAAGTCAAGGCGCTGATGAACAAGCTGTCGGAAACAGCTTTCAGACACGCCAGGTTTTGTCTACCTCGTTTCTAGGCATTCGTAGCGGACAATGAAGATGGTTTGTCACCGATTTCAAATTCGATCAAACGATGGCAAACCTGGAAAAGATGTTCGCTCGACCGCAATCCATCTTCGTTCACCTTTACGAGTGCCTAAAAGCGTTCCGACACGAAAATGAGGATTTTCACCAATTTATGAACCGACAAGAAATTGTTGCGCGACTTCCAGTTTTCACAACTAAAAGAGCAACAATTCAACTGTTTGATGCTTTTGACCGCTCTTAAGTCGCCAAGAGACGCGACCCTGCGTCAGCGCATCCTCACCAAGCTCACTCAAGATGGTGACAGAGTCAAATATGATAAAGTTGTCGAGGATTGCATCACATTTAACGACCGTGTCGGAGTCCAAATTGGTCGAATCATCTTCCATCAAAGCGTGAATTCTTTCAAAAGGGGGAAGGAAAATCGAAACACCAAAGGCAAGGGACAACACAATGAGTCAAAGTTCAGTACCCAGCACCCCCGAAACCCTGTTGGTTATGCGAAAAAACGCATCGGGCAAAGGATTGCAGCCACAGAACTACTAAGTGCCGGAAGTGCAACCTTAATGGTCATCTCCAGAAAAACGCAAGAGGTCCTGATGGGAAAAATGCCAAGAAGCATCTGGGCTTTGTGCATGTCACCACAGCAGCGATGAAAGGGATCAATTCGTTGCACATTGAAGTGTTTTTAAATAAAAAAGCCAGTCCAATTCATTCTCGACTGTGGGACCGAAGTCAATGTGATCGATGCAGAAACTTGAGTCCATCGGGTTACCGGTTATCCAAAAGTTCAGCGAGCGAGCGAAACATAATGACGGTTCCTAGCGTGCCTTTATTTTTATGGCACATTCGAATTTGAAGGAAATTCGACTGAACAGGAGTTATTTGTTGGCCAAGCGGGGATCGCTGAATCTGCTCAGCGTGAGATAATGGATTCGGGCTTCTTGATCAAATCAAAGAGCGACTTCGAGGAAAAACCATAAATGTGTGCAGCCAAGAGCTTCGGGCCAAGGCTAAGGTCACTACATCGCAGTCCGGTTGGTAAAGTTGGATTTGCAGATTTGATGAGAAAGTTGGATTTGCAGATTTTGTCGCTTCTCTGAAAGAATCCTTCGCGACAGTGTTCAATGGTGAACTCGGGCTTTGACCAAGACCAAAGCACATTTATCTGTCAAATTAGATGTAACTCCCGTATTCCGCCGAACTAGGCCCGTTCCTTACAACGTGAAACCAGTTGTGGAGGCAGAGCTCGAGCGAATGGAAGCAATGGAAGTCATCAAAAGTGTCGAGCACGAACTGCGCTAATCGTGGTTGTGAAAAAGTCCAATGATCCGCACGTTTGTGCTGCGACTTTTCTACTGGTTTGAACGAGGCACTTTTGCCGAATATACATCCAATCCCGCTCCCGGACGACATCTTTGCCACGCTCAATGGAGGCAAATACTTCACAATGATCAATCTTCGGGATGGGTACTTGCAAGTGGAGCTGTATGAAGAATCCAAAAGGCTTTGTTTTATCGCCACCTACAAGAAGATCTATGAATTCAGCCGACTTCCATTCGGAGTAAAGACGGCTCATGGACACAATGCTGGCCGGTCTCCCATTTGCATGTGCTTACCTAGACGACATCATTGTTGTCGGAAAGTCCATTGAAGAGCACAAAAACAATCTAAATGAAGTCTTCGGGCAGATCAAGAACTATGGATTCCGGGTCAAACTGGAGAAATGCTCATTCTTCCAGGAACAGATCAGAAATCTGGGCGTGATCATTGATAGGAATGGCCGCCGACCGGACCCGGAAAAGATCAGAGATAGCTGATATGCCGCCACCAACCGATGTTCCGACATTGCGATCGTTCCTGGGCATGGTCAACCATTACCAACAATTTGTACGGAATATGCGGTTGATCAGGAAACCGTTGGGCAACCTGCTTAAAAAGGATACGCAATGGGAATGGAACGAGAAATGCAACGAATCATTCCTCCAAATCATCAACACACTTCAATCGGATCTGTTGCTGACGCACTACGATCCAGAAATGGACATCATCGTTGCAGCAGGTGCCTCCGAAAGTAAAATTGGTGCTGTGATCTCGCACCGTTTACCGGACGGCTCAGTGAAAGCTATTGCGCATGCTTCCTCTGCACTGACCCGCACAAAAAATTATATCCAAATCGAAAAAGATGCACTGGGACTCATATTCGCGTCCAAAAGTTCCACAAAATGATCTATGGACGACATTTCACACTCCTCACGGATCACCAACCTCTGTTAGCCATCTTCGGGAGTAAGAAAGGCATCCGCCAGTGCAGTGCAAACCGGCTGCTCTGATGGTCATTAATGCTACTGGCCTACGATTTCGACATCTAATCAACAACAAAGATTTTGGCCAAGCCGACGCGCTGTCACGCATGATTGCGCGAGCGAGGACGACGACAACGAACGCGTTATCGCCAGAATTGATGCCGAAGGATATTTGAGCGAACCCTTGAACCAGGCAGTCGATTTCCTACCCATCATTTTCCAGGATCTGTTCGCTGAGACGGGAAAGGACCCTGTTTTAGCCGTGTGATTTGTTTTGTCAGGGATGGCTGGCCCCTTCAGAAGCGCATTTCCGAAGAAGACGGACGAATCCAGCAATTTTATCATGGGAAAACGGAATTGTCCATCGTCAATGGCACTGTGATGTCTGCCGAAAGAGTGATCATTCCGGAAATTCCCCAATCAAAGATGCTGAAATTGTTCCACAAATGCCATTAAGGCATGAAGCGAATGATGCAGTTGGCCCGACAATTCACGTATTGGCCGAAAATTGACGCCCAAATTGAGGATTTTATAATTATTTAATTAATTGTTTGGAATTGTAATTGGATTCCCTATTCCCAATTACCTACAAATCCCTAAGTATTCCGTTCCCTGGTTGAAAACTCTGTGACGATTGTTTCCTACAGATCTGGTCATCCGGTGCCCAGTAACCGAAAGATCTAACTGGCCAGGTTTTCGTTCTGATATATCGCATTTGGGCGAAATACGTTTCATCCCTAGATCGGGCTGAATTGATCGCTCTTTGATCACGATTTGATCACAATTTGTGTTTTTGCCCCATTTTGCCCCTCCATTCTTATCAGTCATGACCCTCGCCTCACATTGCATCTTGTTTGTCTTCACCATTTTACATTTTCTCGATCACAGTATTTATTACTGATAACCCTCAACTTCATCTATTCTTCATTGTTCATTACTCCCCATCCCATATCATTGATTTTTCTATTGCTACGCCCATCCCCCCACTATCGATTGTGCCTTTATAAGTAACCCACTAGGCATCAACTTTGTCTTTCGCGTCTGTTCCTTCCTGTTTCCAACATCAGTCCTTCAGCCAGCTTCGTCAGTGGGAACAACCCACAGAGCGAGTCCGACAACAATGACCCGACAACAGCGTCCAATCGATCCATTCACTCCACCCTCCCCCTCCCCTCTCTCATTGACTAAATTGTCCCATTTCTTGTGGGATAACCATCTACCGCACGACTTGGCGACCGTGGCAACGCCGCACCCGAACTGTGTCCGATCCACCAAACCCCGGATCCCACAGATAAGTGGTCAGTTAATGACCGATGGAAAATGGCCAGTAAGGAACATACTGATATTGATTGCGTTTTTGTTTAACAAAAATAAATATCTCTGTCGGTGTTTTTGCGCTTGAAAATTAATTTTAAAAAAATGTTTATATATTTAAGTAATTAATCCAAAGCCTTAAATAAAAAAAAATCAAAAATCTCAATAAAAATTATTTATTTTAGTGAAAAATCATTGAATTCTCTAAAAGTCATTATTTATTTTAATTTTTCTTATTTTTTTGAAATTGCTAATGTTGTACAAACGCTCTCATTTCGTGTTTTGACACAACTCAGCCAAGAGCATGATCAATTATGATCAATTTAAGTGATGCTATTGCAAAAACAAACCTCCTTTCACCATAGCAGCGATTATCACCATTTTGAGCAGCAGTATTGCCAAGTTAAGGCCGATATTCTTGCCCATTTTTGCAGAAGATTGTTGGTAAGGTTGTATAATAAGTAAGTCAAGTGTTGAAAATTTAAAAAACTAAAATATTTTTAATTTATACACATGGGTTCTATAATATTCTGATGATACATAGTTGCATGTAAAAATTTAGACAATAAAAAATTCAAATTCTCGTATTTTTTGTAAAATCAATTTAATCTGCAAAAATTCTTTTTATACACCATTCCATGACGAAAATTGAATTTCTCAATGTTTTCGTTTTTTTATTTTTTTTCGAATCAATAGGGCTCATAAAACTAACTTATTAAAAATTCTTAAAAAATTATTAAGATACAAATATTTGCAGGTAAATTGTAAATATGTATCAATTTTGCATTTTTAAAGAGTCAAATTTTCAAATTATCAATTTGTAATCGTTTTTTCGCGATTTATAAAAATGGCTCAAATGCAAAAAATATATATCTGAAAAATTATAAAACTAACTTATTATTTAAAAATTTTTATCGCAAGTGCTATTTCTATTTATTGATTTAGTAAGCTACAAAGTGAGTTCATTCGGATATAAACGTGCTTGCGAAACTTTGACGCCCGAAAAGCTTAAAATTATTTAGGGAAGTATGAATGTAAAAATTCATATGTAGATGAGATGATTACTTGAACAATGTTGGGAAAAGCTACTGCTCCGACTCCAGCTCCGCTCCGACTCCGAAACTGGAGTCGGAGCTGGAGTCGAAATTTTTCAAGGCCGGAGCCCTGAATCGGAACTGGAGCCAAAAATTGCATGAGCCGGAGCCCGTAGTCGGAATCCGGAGTCGGAGCAAAAAAATTAAGAAAAGCTCCGACTCCAGCTCCGACTCCGGCTCCAACCATTTAATAAAGCAACAAATTTCTAAATGGGTTGCAATTAAAGGGAGAGTGATTGACATCACACTCTCTCATCTTTTTCCATTTCATAATTCTCTTCAATTTATGTGCTATTTCCTCTGTTTTCACTTGACTTCTTCTTCTCCTCTCTTAATTGAAGGAAAAGAAGTAAGAGTAACTTAAAAAGAGTGGGTAATTCGCTCAATTTTTTCCCATTTCCCAATCCATTAAATGCATCCCATACAAAGAAAACATTTTATGAAGCATTAAAAATTTCAATGGTACATATCTAGTTGTAAGGAAGCTCCGGTTCCGACTCCTTGCTCCAGAGCTTTTTGGAGTAGGAGCCGGAGTCGGAGCCAAAATTTTTGAGCGCCGGAGCCCGCAGTCGGAGCTGGAGCCGAAATTTTTCAATGCCGGAGTCGGAGCCGGAGCAAAATTTTTTGAGAGCAGAAGCCTGGAGTCGGAGCCGGAGCCAAAAATTCTAATTTTCCCAACACTCCGGCGGATAAAGTGGACCACGGAAATAGATGATTCATAAACCATGGGAAAGAACGATTAATAGCGAAGAGGATGGTGTTATATCTATTTGTAATTGATATGATGAAGTTTATACTTTATTAAAATAATTGTAATTTACTAAGGCTTACAAAATTGCCAAAAAAATTCTCTTATTTATAAGGGCGGGTCGACATTTACGGACCGGCATATGCGGACCGACATTTGCGGACGAAAAAATTAAAAAATCATAAAAGTGCATAAAATTTCATATAATTTATAAAAAATCATAAAAATTCAAAAAATCTTAAAAATGGTGAAAACGCAATAATAGACAAATGGGATACTTTAGCTCAGGATCCGTGAAAATTTCCCATTTTTGCTGCTTCAATCAAGCTAAAAAATGTCAGAATATCTTACTGATGGTGTGAAAAGTTGCGGAAACCTATTGTTGCGTGAAGTTGCCGCAACAAAGTTGCACGCAAAAAAGTTTCCGAGCAACTTTAAGCGTAAAAAACCATACAAAGATTATATTAAACACTATGAAATGTTTTTTTCTATTTTGGGCTCGCCGCGGAGAGCCCAACACTAAGAGACTGGACTCAAAATTTAATCCCCCCATGGTGAACGTGAATAGTCGGGCTCAGTGTTCTGGTGACCGACTTTGGTCACTGATCAAAATGACCTGACCTGAACGGGGGTTTCTGGTCAGGTCATGACCACAACCTCTGGTATGTCTTCCCCACTCTTTCACTTTTTCCATCTGTTCCCTTAAACCGCGCCCTCTGCCGCTGCCTCTTGACTCGTCAAAACCACGATTCGTCAATCCAGCGATTTTGTATATTTGGTATTGGGATATTACCAAATGTCAACAAGTAGAATCAAATAATTATAATAATAATATTTATTATAAACTTTCCAAAATAAAATAATCGCCAATCCTAATTGGGGCAAAGACGAAATATTAGAATGAATGAATAATGGAATCATTTTGGGGATTTTGACTGGACTCATAAAGGGATGAGGGGAGGGGAGGAGCATGGGAGAATGTCACCGTGCTTGCGCGTTACCCAAAAAACGCAAATTGTCGCGTTACCCAAAAAAGCAAAGGTCGCGTTACCCAAAAAACGCAAATCCAACCAAATAATGCAATTAGTAAAAAAAGTACAAAAAATGGAATTTAGTCCTATCAGGAATGGATGAGGAGGAATCAATGCAGACAATTTCATCAGCTTTTTCCGTCTATTTAGGTCAAAAAATCGCAAAAAACTCACCAGACAGATAAAAATAGCTCTTTTTCGTAATGCTTTTTAGTTTGCTTTTTAGTTTTGAAAGCACAAATGTTTTTTAGTTTTGACCTCATAAGGCCAAAATTTTTCGATTCTTTTGTCCATTTTTATCGATTTTTAAAGTACCATATGACGGTTTGCTTCATTAATGAATTTACTTTTTTGTTGTCACATTATTACCGCGAAATTTGCGTTTTTTGGGTAACGCGTAAGCACCGAATGTCACTACGAAAAGTGCCTGTTAGCGGCAAACCAAACATTCAAATCTTTTATATCAGATCCCTTCTACAACAAAAACACAGAATAGAGTGGATTAAACAAGAAAATTATGATACTATCAATTAAAGATTTCAAAAAATTAATAATAATATTTCACAATAAACAGTCTATTGAGGGAATAGCAATTGAGGGGCGAAATACGTGAATAAAAAGGAATTAAAATGGGGGAGGAAAAATGATTAATGGAAAACACGCGGGATCAATAGATATCATATTTGAATTCCTTTTTGTACCAACACTCACCTTTTAAGAAACGACGAGGTCTTTGAAGTCGAGGGTCATCAGGGTTTTTTTCTAATGATTTAGGGGAAATTATTCGGAGTTTCCGCTTGGGGTAACATGGGACCGCGGGAGAACGCAGAGCGGTTAGATGGACTTTCGCAACTTGTTTTTGCATCTTCTGAGAATGGTGGATCGGTGTTGTAGGGAGACCGAATGCTTCTTTCAGAACGGCTAACAGCTCTTCGTCCTTGTCCTCTTCAGCGTACCGACAGTTCAGCTGGTTTGCAAGGTAACTGCTAGACGCTTAATGGGGACCAAAGGGAAATAGAATTGAATTAAAATTTTTTTACACGATTACATGAAAAATATCTGATCTCAACGGACTCGGGTCGATTGAGTCTGTACGATTGAGTCTACAGAGTGAAAAATGGTTGTAACTCACAAGTCAGTTCAATCTCAACTAGAAAAAAAAGCTTGGTATCAAAAGATAGCCCTAAATGTCTGCTATAAAAATGCAAAAGAGACATTCTAAATGGCCAAGTGCAAAAAAAGTTATGGCCATATTAAGCCATAAAATCGTGATTTTGACCAAAGTTTTGGCCATAATTTTTTTTACACTTGGCCATTTCGAATGTCTCTTTTGCAATTTTCGCGGTGCGAAACTTGGGGACAGAAACTTCGGGACGGATACTTGGGGATGGAAACTTGGGGACGGTAAAAAATTAAAAAATTTTTTAAAATAATAAAAATAAAAAATAATTTTTTTTTTGCAAAAGGCGGGCCTCATCGGGAAAAAACCCGATCTTGAATTAATCATTGTGATGCAGTGGATGTGTCCAAAATTACTCTTTCCCATTACCGTGAGTTCGATTCCTCAACGATAAAATCATTTATATGGTCGGAACCAAGTCTGAATTTAATGAAAAAAATTATTTGAAACTTGAAAAAAATTTCCTTCAAAATTTAATAGTCCACGTGATTCAATAAATTCGATGTCGGATCAAAAGAATTTAATTGAATTATGATCATTTAATAAATTTTTAGAAGAAACAAATTATTTATTAAATTTATCAGATGATCAGATGATTGAATCACGTGAACTATGTATTAAATTTTGAAGGAATTTTTTTTCAAGTTTAAATAATTTTTTCATTAAATTCAGACTTGGTTCCGACCATATAAATGATTTTATCGTTGAGGAATCGAACTCACGGTCATGGGAAAGAGTGATTTTGTACACATCCATGCACCACAATGATTAATTCAAGATCGGGTTTTTTCCCGATGAGGCCCGCCTTTTGCAAAAAAAAATTATTTTTTGGGTTTTTTGAATTTTTATAAGTTTTTATTATTTTTTAAATTTTTTACCGTCCCCAAGTTTCCGTTCCCAAGTTTCTGTCCCCAGGTTTCCGCGCGTGCCGCAATTTTATAGCAGACATTTAGAGCTATCTTTTGACACCAAGCTCGTCTTTCTAGGTTGAGTTTGAACCGAGTTACAACCATTTTTCCATCCCGTAGACTCAAGGTGCTGAGCCGTTAAAAAAACCGCCACGAGTGGCGTTAAAAAAACCGCCACGAGATATAGTCAAAACAAAAACTTTTTTGCTAGACTTGTTAGACAAAAGTATAAAAGGCAAAAATGTGCAGAATTTTATGCTGATTCGAACGATATAAAAAATTTTCCGAAATTCTAACAAAAAATTCGATTTTCCCCGAAATACCGAAAAATACGGTTTTTAGGAGATATTTCGAACTTTTTGACCGAATTTCTAAAAATTAAAAATACCATTCGAATCAGCATAAAATTCTGCACATTTTTGCCTTTTATACTTTTTGTCTAACAAGTCTAACAAAAAAGTTTTTGTTTTGAATATATCTCGTGGCGGTTTTTAGCGGTAATGACCTAGCACCGTAGACTCAATCGTAAGACTCAATCGACCCTCACCGGATCTCAACTCACATGTCAACTACAGTCCTACCGCGCTATTTTTTCTAACAATCTCTCATCTTCACTATTTCGATCTTTTCCCATGTCTTAAATGCACAGGTCATTGGCGCCCAGTTGGTCCTCCACAGAATGTCCCCATTACAAAATATCTCCAAAAAATTTTCTGCTATTTTCTAGAGGATGTAAAAAATTTTCTTTCAAATCTGAAAAATCGATCAATAAAAAAACTAAAAATGAAAAAATGATCAAAAAAATGAAAAGGGATGCCGCCGGAACTTTCTGCAAAAAATTTTCAAAAAAATTTTCCGCGCGGCCTCTATTGGGGTCGCCGGAAACTCTACTAGTAATACAATAAAATTACTTGATAAGTAGCTCAAAAAATGACCAATTTTCTAACAAAAAGGTCCCTATCGGGTCCGCCGGCGCCCCTCAAAATAAAAAATTTTCCACATTAATACCTTAAACACAACGGCCTAATTTCTCAAGAAAAGATTGCAAGAACATTCATCAAAATTACTTATTAATGGATTTTTTGATCATATGATTTTTTATAACGAAAAAATTTTCATAACTTGAAAAATTCCTAAAAAAATTTCTAAAAATTTAAGGAAATTTTTTTTCAAAAGTTTCGTATTTCGTTTTATGAAATTTCGCGATTTTTTTGTTCGAATTTCGTGTTTCAAGTTTTATAAAATTTTTTGTTTCGTTTCGTGCTTCATGTTTCGCGAAGTTTCCGAATTTCACCCAGCCCTGATCTGCATACCTAAATTGCTATCCGCTATCAGCATACTAAATTTTTTGAAAATCCATGTGGCATGTGAAACTTTCCGGTTGAAATTTTTTGACTTTTTGACGTTGAAAATTTTTTGATATCAGCGTCAAAAAGTTACGTTATCAGATAAAACGCAAAACGTTAAAATCAGAATCAGATTCAGCGTCCAAAATTACCCCAGTGAAGTCATTTTTCAATTAAAAAAAATGAAAATTTTTTTCAGAATTTTAGGGGTCAAATCGGAGACACAAACCCGACAATTACGAACACTTGATAGCTGGCGAAGGTGGAGTATGGTTCCAGCACCCACTCGATGTTTGGTTGAGGGAATGGACGCTGGAAACTATACCAAATCCCGGTCTCCCTCGCAACCTTGACCACCTGGCCACTAAGACTATAGAGGATTCAATAAATAATTTTTGTTTAACTAGTTTCCCACAGCGCTCCAATTTGTGCAAAAAAGTGCAATTAGGGGTCAAACCTCTTTCACGTTCAAATT
Source organism: Rotylenchulus reniformis (assembly GCA_001026735.1). Taxonomy (NCBI): domain Eukaryota; kingdom Metazoa; phylum Nematoda; class Chromadorea; order Rhabditida; family Hoplolaimidae; genus Rotylenchulus; species Rotylenchulus reniformis. The sequence continues at coordinate 63,197 of LDKF01000569.1, forward strand.
CATTTGGCGGATTTTGGCGACGAATTTTTAAAATATTTTCAAATCGGCCAAACAAAACCTTTTATGAACTTGTATCAAATGAGGAAAAACTACATAAACGGAATTAAAAAATATTCGAGAAAATCAATTCGTTTTTTAAGAAAATCAATTCATTTTATTTCAATTTTTCCATTGCTAATGGTTCTTGTTATTTTATGTTCTTTTATAGGCTTTTAGTCAGCGTTTCGTAATTTGTTTTTCTCTGTGTGTCTGCCTTCCTCTATCTTTTTCTCCTTATTGCTCTCTCTTTCGGGCAGGGGAGACTGTTATCGATCGCTAATCGAAATGAACCAAAATAACGAAACACCTAACTCAAAAGTATGTCGTTGCCATTCCATGTTTATTTTTAAAAAATTTAATAAAAATTTAAGGAATTAGAGATAAGGATGTGCTTAATCATTTAAACTGATTAAACTTGTTTTTATTGCTTTTTAGAAAAATTAAACAAAATGGAATGCAAACAGTTCAATTGGGAAGTTTAGGAGGGTAAACACTCTTGTAAGACAGAGATATGAAAAAAGGAAAGTGTGCAAACAAGGGAGTGGGAAAAGAGCGCGACGAGAGAGTGGATGACAGACAGTCAGACGCTCAAATCACACTTTTTTGCACAAATTGGAGCGCTGTGGTTTCCTCTGCAATCTAGGAAGATGGCTATTTATTTTATTTTAGATTTTAGATGCATATATAGGTAGAGAGAAAGCGCGATGCGCTTTCAACTTCAAGCCTAGAAGGGCAGAAATAAACATTAGGATTATGTTAGGCATCATAATCTATATGTTGTAGCCGAAAGTTAATTTCAGCCGATTTCGAAATCGGCTAGCCGAATGTATCAGCGGCTAGCCGATTTAGAAATCGGCTATTCTGAATCGATTCTGAAATCATTCAATATCGGCTAGCCGATACTGAAATATTTCAAATTCGACTACGATTCTGAATTAGTCATGGCTGGTGCAGTGGATCTGTCAAAGATACACTTATCCCAAGAGGCATGGGTTCGAATCCTCAGCGAGGACAATAATTTCTTTGAACGGAAAGAAGCCTGAAATCAAAGAAAAAAATAAAATAAAAAATGATTTAAGTATTTTATTAACTTTTTAAATAAATTTTTGAACCTCGGATTTTCTAAAATTTTCAGAGGCTTAGGATTTCAATAAAAATTTTTTTGATTTTAAGGTTTGAAAATCTGCCTCTGAAAATTTTTAAAAATCCAAGGCCTCTGATTTTTTTTGAAAATCCTAGGCTTTTGAAAATTGTAAATCAATAGGCCTCTCAATTTGTGGCCTGAGGAAAAATGTTTTGGGTGTGCTGCAGATAGGATCTGACCTAGGGATTTGGATGTTCGTTTTTCCGCCAATCGTTGTGACATTTTCCTATGCTCCTCCCCCTCTGCTATTCCTTTATAAGCAATGCTGTGCATTTCGTACTTTGCTCGTACTCGTACCGGGCCTTTAGGCCTTTTTTCGTACTCTCGTACTCGTGCCGGCCTTTTTCGACCCCTCGTACTTCGTACTCGTACTACCCAAAAAGGCTCGTACTTCGTACGTATTCGTACTTTTTTCGTACTTAGCGAAAAAAATCACAAAAATTCAAAAAATTTCATTCTCGAAAATAAATGACATTTGGAAAAAATCTTAAATTTTGATATATTTTTTTATTTAATTGACATCAGAATTCGAGTTTTTAATCGTTTCTCTCCGCTTCTGCTGTTGCATTTGTGACCAGTAGAATGCATTGTGAGTTGGCCATACGTGGGCAAGGTGTCCTGATATTTCCCAAAATGTGTACCCCTATAATTTTGGATCATTTTGGGGGAAGGTCTCTGGCGAGCAAAAATATTTCAGCATTAAAAGTAACCGAAGAGAATTGTTGTGAAAAAAATCATATGAATTCAATGAATATATTAAGAGATGCGGAGACGGCGGTCCTGATAGGGAAAATTTCGAAAATTAACCAAAAGTGCCATTCTTAGGGTTGCTTGTCGATACGAGTTTTTGGGCAAAAAATGGGATCGTACTTCGTACTCGTACCGGGCCTTTCGGACCCCTCGTACTTCGTACTCGTAGTACGAGTACGAGTACGAGTGCACAGCACTGTAAGTCCATGCCTTTTCCCCCAATTAATTCCATTCTGTTCTTATTCATATTTTTCGTCCTCATTCTTTGGACTATTTATTTGGAAATTAAATAATAAATATTTTTATTATTATTCTATTCGATTTCTATATAATTGATTCACAACCAAAATATATAACAGAGCGAAAAAAAATTGGCGATGAAATGAACTTAGAACAAAATGGGCGATGAATCGATCCAGTCCGGGAGGGAGGAGGTCAAGGCCAATTTTCGTTGCGAATGACCAAAAAATCGCCAAAAGAGAATTTTTGGCGTGTATGTCTTTGGGGAGAGTATCCAACTGCCGAAGCCAAGCCGGAAATTTTTAAATAATTTGGCCTTGAATCTTGAATTTCGACCAATGGAAAAAAATCTGAAAAAACCCAAAATTTTTTTTTTAATTTTTAACTTATTTTAATATTTTTTTCTTTGATTTCAGGCTTCTTTCCGTTCAAAAGAAATCATTTTCCTCGCTGAGGATTCGAACCCACAATCATGACTGATGCAGAATCGGCTAGCCGATTTTGAAATATTTCAGGATACTAGTCGGCTAGCCGATTGAATCATTTCATAATCGGCTCGCTGGTTCACTTTCGGACCAGGATTAATTTACTACCAGCCCGGCTAGCGGATTCAGTTTCTGCTAGCCGATTTCGAAATCGGCTGAAATTCACTTTCGGATACAACATATATTGATAATTGTAAGACGTGGAAAAATGTAGGCACTCGGTCGGACTCGAACTCACGCCCTTACCCATACCGTGGGATGCTCTAACCGACTGAGCTACGAATGCACATCTCCCAGAGGTCTTGAACCAGGCCATCATCCTTCTTCCAATGGGCTGGGAATGCTAGGGATACAGCACCCAAAGGACAGCTCGGGGCTGGGGTCAAGCCCTTCGCACCACTTAATTGATGTCATTGACTCGGCTTAGCACTGGGATATCACCAGGGATTCCAACGCCACAGAATTAATGTTTTTGGTTTTGATTTAATAAACATTGTATACTGAAGAATTGAATTAGGATTAAAAATTATCGTTGGAAAAAATCGTGTAAAATATATTAATCTTACTGAATTAATATTCTGATTTCCTGTAAAAAATCAACTTCGGAGGAGGCTCCCGATGAAGAAAAAAAGCTTGAAAATGTCGTAAATTTTTTATTTGTCTTTTTGTTAGTCTTTTTTTTATTTTCATCGGTATAATTGCTCTTCCTTTGTTGAAGATTTTCCAAAAAATAACCGATTTCGGGCCTCTTAAAATCTTGAACAAAATTAAATGCAGATTGATTTAAGCTTGAGAAAAAAATCCTTCTCCTTTTGGTTACCGTTTTGCACTTTTTTACTTTCGCCTAGGTTAGCGCACGGGGGGGGG
>LDKF01000570.1:0-12847 GCA_001026735.1 Rotylenchulus reniformis
AAAAAAATATGAAAAAAGATTGTAATTTCTCTTTTTTTAGAAAACCGCTTCGGTAAAGTGTGGTCGAAAAAATGATTTTTGCGCAAAATGAATTTTATCGATTACTTTATCAATAATTGATAGAGTTCGGTGAGCTGAGTAAAATTAAATATTTAAATTGATTTATTTTTATTTTAAAAAAAATGATTTTCGGGCAAAAAATTAAATTTAACCGTTATATTGAAAACTTCGAAATACCTTAAAATTTAAGGTGGTCCGATTTTTTAAGATTAGATTCAAATTCTCTGCATTTGATTGTCTATGCTTGTCTCATTTTTCTCTGCGTTTTCAATAATTTTTATAATCCGATCAGAATTTCTACAATTTGAGTCATCTTCTTACAGACAATTTTTCGGCATTAAAAATTGCGGCTAAATTTTTAATAAAAATTTTTTATGAGAATCAGGAGACTTCAGGCTTTCTTTTAACCCAAATTAATATAGGGTTACAAATTGAAAATTAAAATTTAAAAATTTCCTTCTACTATGACAGAATTTATTACTCACCCCAATAGCACATATTTGGCCAATTCTCTACAAATAAACGAGGTAATTAAAACAATGATGATATCTATAAATAAAAGCTATCAAATTAAGCCAATCACCAATAATTAAGAAGCCATTGAAAACTGATGTAATTTTTCACCTTTTTGTTTGTTTTTAGTTTTCTATATGTTTACAAAATTGAAAGTTTAGAAATATTAACTTTAAAGTTTTTTATAACGTTAATTATATTTAAAGAGTGCTCCACATGCAATAAATTGATACAATTTATCCATTACTTTTTATCTTGAATCGTATATGTTTTATTTTTAGCTTATTTAAATCAAAAAATAAAAAATATTATTAATGAGTGCGAATTGGCGCAAATAAATGTTGGTTGAATTTAGGAAGAAAAAAAATTAAATAAAAAATTTTTTTTGATCAGTGACGATCTATTTGCTAAATTAATCACAATCATCATTATTGATGCGGTTTTTTTTATTATTCGACATAGAAATCACACAAAAATGTGATTTTTAAATTTCTGTTGAACATTTTGAGCAAAAATACAAAAATTGTTCTTTCAATGTCAATGTCATGTGACTTTTGACCTGACCGATGATCTAGCCTGTTTTGTTGAAGGGACATTTGCGGCCCAAGAATAAAAATTAAAAAATTTTCGAAAAATAAATGGAATGTAATCTCGAAATCATCATTTGGAAATTGAAATAAAAAATAAAATAAAATGAAAAAAGATCTCTCAAAATAAAAAATAATTTGTTATTCATATCTGATTTTATTTTTATTCAATCCGAACATTTGAAGGGTTGGACTGGCCAACTCAAATTTCGCTTATCTGATAAAGCATTGAAGAATGGAAAAACAAAATTTGAACTTTTATTTTAATGGATGAAAAATTGTTGTAAAAAAATTAATATTTATTTGCCTTTTTCTTGTATTTTTTCATTTGATTTTTTTAAATATTTAATATATATTTGGGCCGCAATTTTTGCTAGGCCGCAAATGTCGCATAACCCTGTTTTGACTCAAGTCGAAGCCGGGTCATTAAGATTTAAGATAGTCAGATGCACCCTTAAGAATAGCTTTTTATTAAAAAGGTTTAAAAAATTTTTATCCTTTTATAATCATATCAATATATATCAGATTCGTGAAAAGCATATGCAGAACTGTTCGAGAATTAAAAAGGAAAATTAATATGAAATCATAAAATGACAAATTCAAGATGAGAAAAATTAAAATGAGATCATAAAATGATGGAAGAAATATTCAAGAATAAAAAGGGAAATATATGATTAAACGAAAACAAATATGATATAATTTTGGAAAACAAATAAGATAATATTTTAGATTGTATACAAATACCTAAACGATATTAGTCAGACGCGGAAATATTGATTAAAATTTGGGTTTGTCAAGTTATGTTGGAAAGCGTAAAAGGAATTAGATGAACTTAGAGTAGAAATTTGCACATTCCGTTTAGATGACGGATGAGAAGAAGAATGATAATTTAGTGAAAATTTGGCCTTCTTGATTCTCGAGATTTGGTCCTTTCAATTCACAACTTTGTACGCATTCCACTCCTTTGGGTTTCGGACTTCCAGATGTGGATCAACCTTGAGACTGACAATCAAGAAGATCGATCCTATATTGTTGACCTCTACCCCAAATAAGTCGCGGTAAGAACAATTTGATATCGGCAGCTTGATTTTAGCTAAAGAGTAATTTTATTAATTTTTTTGCTTAGATTTTTCAATTTTTTAACTCAACTTTTCGCATTTTATGTGTAAAAATCATTATTAATTTAAACTTAATCATTATTAATTAATCTCATCAACATCAACGAAATTGATATCGCAATTGTTCACCTAAGTTGTAAGAATACTATTCTAAAAATCTGCTCACTACTCATTATCAGTATGATATTTGATTTTGGTGACACTATTTCATTCGGCATCTCATATAAAAATTTCACTTTTTTAAAAGTAGAATCTACATTTCCATCCATGTTTTTGTTGCTTTTTGATTCAGTTCTGATCACATCGGTAGCAACAATAATCCAAAAAGGTCAAATCCTGTAAAATAAATTATGGTTACTTACCAAATTTTACATACCTTGCTTCGTGTTCTCCCACCGGGATTTCCAGATAGTCATAATCCTCTTTCTATTACCGATCAGGCGCAGTTATTTTCTAGCATTTACATGATAAATTAAACAATGAGAATCAAGTTCCCTCGAGCGAAGTGGTACTGATCCCCTCAATAAAAAATATTACTTATATTTATTTAAATTGGAAATTATCAATGTAAAGTGATTGTAAAGCTATATGTACATTTACCATTCTGGATGATCAAATTGGAAAAAAGAGAAATTCATTTCTACATAACTAAATAAATAATTCGATGATTCATCTGGGAAACGAAGCTTTTATACTATGGTCCCTAATAATTCTGATAGAGATTACGGGAATGAAATGGATATGCTAAAAAATAAAATAAAAATATTTAATAGCTAAGCATATTGATTATAGGTAGAAAAAATCAATATAAAAACGTGAATTGGATCAAAAGTTTCCTTATTCTCCAGAGATACCTTTTACCGAGGAAAAAGACAAGGGGCGACTAGTGGACCCATATACGGCCAGTAATCTGACTTCCGATCAATTAAAATAGACCTAAAATCGTATAAATTTCTTAATTTCTTAAAAAGAGGCGCAAAAATTACCAATTTTTTACGGAAATTCGACAAAAAACATAATATTCTACACGAATTTTTGAAGACGGGTTCAACACCCTTTTTTACAAAACATTGCAACCATTCAATTAATTTTATTTTACATACATATTTATCAGTTTTTAATGTTAATAGGCCAAATACCTGTTCACAGTCCACGTAAAAAATTAATCATACCAAAATAAAATTTATTTGATAATTAATGGAAAATATTTTTGTATTTGTTGTACGATTTTTTCCTCCAATTTTTGACAGGCAAAAAATTCAGTAAAAAGCAATGTAGGGCATATATATATATGATTATTGTTTTGAAATTTGTAGATTTTTGAATGTTCTTTATTGATGAGTTATGTGCTTAATTTTTTATGCACCGACATACTATAATAGTTTTCCTGCTCTTTATCCCATTTGCATTCCTTCTTCGTTGGCATGGTCGTTGGTTCCCCGCATGTTATGCATTTGTTCTTTATTGTTTTTTTTTGATGAGCTTTGCTAACCATTATTTATTTTTTGCTTATATATTTTTTCTGGAACGTCACCTCAATGGCAGATAAATCAATCAATCATCAATAGTACAATTTTTTATATTCATAATAGGTACACTACTCTGACTGATTTGGCAAAACGCTAATTCTGACGGAATTGGCAAAACGACTCAGCACGGATACGACCAGGAAATAATATAAAATAGGAAAAATGCATCCCATCTATTATGATGAATAAAATTCTAAAAAATGAAACATTAGAATAATGGACAAATTTGAAATATACACAAGCAAAATTAAACGAAAAATGAATATAAACCATGGTATAAACTAGGGTAGGTCACGACCGNAATTTTCAACTTTCATATAAAGTCTTTTATTAGAGAAGGGCCTTATTTTAGAAGGTAACCTTATTCTAGAGGGAGACCTTATATTAAATAGAATACGGTAATCACAAATTATCATTGATATTATATTTTAAACATGAGCAAATTTAGGTATTATTTTTTTGTGTTCCTCGATTTGCGGTTTTTATTATGTTTTATATATAAACTGAATTCAAAAGTAACTTTATTTAGGTTTTAATATGATTTTAAAAAATTTATAAATATTCGATAATTTTTATTTTTTAAATCACAGTTTTAAAATGAAAATCTGAAAAAAATCTGATTGCGCCCATCTCTGCTACCTGTATATCTATAAATTAATATAGAAATTATTTGGTAATAAGACTTCAAACTATAGGCTACCTCAAAATTCGGGAATGCCTATAAATAAATAAAATTATTTAATAAATAATAATAAATTATAAAAAAATTTAAATAAATTATAAAAAATTTAGATAATTTTGAAATTTATTTTTTAATTGGTCAAATTTTGGGATAGTTGAATTCTTTTGGAGATAAGGCCAAAATCAATTTTTTTCATTCGGACCCATAAAATTCCCTAAAAACAACATTAAATATAAATATTCCAAATGTTAAAATAACCCTAAAACAGATGACAACGTAGTGAAAAATTCATTTTTTAATTCAAAAAATAACTTATTAATTATGATGATATAATGCATTAATTACTTTTTTTGATAATTAATAAAAAACCTTTTAAAAATGTATATAATCAATAATAGAAAATTTAAAGAGGCCAGGAGGGGATGATGACTCATTACAGGGAGGGGTCTTTTTGCAGGGGCGTCTCATTACAGGAAATACGGTAAATTTAGAAAAATGTTCAAAGTTCTATATTAATTTAAAACCAAAAATCGAGGAACACACCTACAAAAAAGGCATTATGCCGAATTAAACTTAAAAAGGTTTCGGTATCGATTTTTAAAGAAATTTACCGATGGCCCGATAAAGGTTTCCGGAGAAATTTTTTAAATTAGACCTTCTTTCCTAAAGGTTGTAAGTACCAAAATAGTACTCTAGGATTGCCGAATAGGCCATTTTATTTAGCATTAATATTTGTAATTGGCACATATAAATGTTGGGCGGGACCTTAGATAAATTTTGCTAGAAATTTATTATCAAAAATATTTTATAAAAACAAATACAAATATCTGATGAGTTGTAAATAAAAAAATCACATCGTGATAAAAATTCTTTTACAATAATCAAGCTATCAGCTTGATGCTTGAAAACTTGCTTGATTCTTGTTGCTTGCTTGAGTTGGGGGGGGGGAAGGTCAATTTTTAAAAATCCAGGATATGATTTTGTCAACCAAATTCTATAAATTTATAATTTTATTCAATTGTTCTTTACTTTTGCAATTCTGATGCAAACTAATTTTATAATTAGATTATTTTTACATTGTTGGAATTTTAATCTATGAAACAACTATGGGTTAAACATTATCTCCTATTTGGTAATTGAACCAATTTTTCTATATTAAAAAAACTAAATATTTCATAGAATTCGATCATTTTTTTGTTTATTATTTGGAAGCATTATATGCGAAACATCGAGATAATGTAAAAATTTCATTTATAAGAGCATAAATTTGGAGCTTAATAAAATTAATCCAATAAATTAACCTGACTAAATACAACAACAAAATTCCAATCAGCATGAAGAACTGGTGCACAATTGAAATTCTTCCATCGAGAGTTCAAGAGTTCAAGAGGTCTGACAATTTCAAAATTGACGCAAAAAAATACATACGAACATCCAAGTACCTATTTAACTTTTACAGTCGAATTTTCAAAGACAATGACGAGTCACAACCGTAAGGCTAAAAAGGTGAAACAATTAAATATAAAAATAGCAAATACAAAAATAACGGTGTTATCCGAAAGACGATCAATTTTAGGACTCAATGCGCTTTTGAGTCCCGAGACTCAATTTCATTTTTATGGATGATTTTAATGAACAATATACCTTAAAATGTTTCATTTTTAATCTGTTTTCAGCATTTTTCAATTGCAAAAAAATCATTCATTAAAAAGACTCGAGGTCTAATGCTTTTGGCATTCTCGCGCTTTTTTATGGGGTTTTCAACACTTTAAAATTTGAAAAATCACATTCCTTAATGAATTTTTGAATTTTTAATCAAACAATCATTAGTACGATACATTTCACATTCAATTTCAAAAACTTTAGCCTTCGGAGAAAATTTGAAATTGTAGACCTGGCGGCTCCCGCGGCATCTACGACATTAAGGAATTTTTTAAATAATGCATAATTATAGAAATAAGTTTTATTTTATTTAAAAACTCTCTCAGGTTTGGCTCTTCTGTATCATCGTTTTCTTCTCGGCCCTCACTCCATTCCCCACATCCACCTCCACCTCATCATTTTTTTTTGCTTTTTTTTGCTCTCACTTAGACAGCCTTCTCATAGAGTGTGGAGGAACCATTGTCTTTTATTTTATCTTTAAGGATGAATTCATCAGAGTACAGGATCTTTTACGATATCATTGATCACACTACTCTAATAACCACACGGACCCTTCAACACTTCAGCCGTGCTGTTGTAAGTGTCAGCCCGGGAAAGCACTTGCTGCAGCACTGGTTTGTTCTGTGGGTCATCCTTTCGTAGAAGTCCGTTGCCTCCTAGGGGATAACATCTAAAAACAATATTAGCTAAACCGTACAGTATAATCTTAGATTATGCCTAATTNCATGATAAATTAAACAATGAGAATCAAGTTCCCTCGAGCGAAGTGGTACTGATCCCCTCAATAAAAAATATTACTTATATTTATTTAAATTGGAAATTATCAATGTAAAGTGATTGTAAAGCTATATGTACATTTACCATTCTGGATGATCAAATTGGAAAAAAGAGAAATTCATTTCTACATAACTAAATAAATAATTCGATGATTCATCTGGGAAACGAAGCTTTTATACTATGGTCCCTAATAATTCTGATAGAGATTACGGGAATGAAATGGATATGCTAAAAAATAAAATAAAAATATTTAATAGCTAAGCATATTGATTATAGGTAGAAAAAATCAATATAAAAACGTGAATTGGATCAAAAGTTTCCTTATTCTCCAGAGATACCTTTTACCGAGGAAAAAGACAAGGGGCGACTAGTGGACCCATATACGGCCAGTAATCTGACTTCCGATCAATTAAAATAGACCTAAAATCGTATAAATTTCTTAATTTCTTAAAAAGAGGCGCAAAAATTACCAATTTTTTACGGAAATTCGACAAAAAACATAATATTCTACACGAATTTTTGAAGACGGGTTCAACACCCTTTTTTACAAAACATTGCAACCATTCAATTAATTTTATTTTACATACATATTTATCAGTTTTTAATGTTAATAGGCCAAATACCTGTTCACAGTCCACGTAAAAAATTAATCATACCAAAATAAAATTTATTTGATAATTAATGGAAAATATTTTTGTATTTGTTGTACGATTTTTTCCTCCAATTTTTGACAGGCAAAAAATTCAGTAAAAAGCAATGTAGGGCATATATATATATGATTATTGTTTTGAAATTTGTAGATTTTTGAATGTTCTTTATTGATGAGTTATGTGCTTAATTTTTTATGCACCGACATACTATAATAGTTTTCCTGCTCTTTATCCCATTTGCATTCCTTCTTCGTTGGCATGGTCGTTGGTTCCCCGCATGTTATGCATTTGTTCTTTATTGTTTTTTTTTGATGAGCTTTGCTAACCATTATTTATTTTTTGCTTATATATTTTTTCTGGAACGTCACCTCAATGGCAGATAAATCAATCAATCATCAATAGTACAATTTTTTATATTCATAATAGGTACACTACTCTGACTGATTTGGCAAAACGCTAATTCTGACGGAATTGGCAAAACGACTCAGCACGGATACGACCAGGAAATAATATAAAATAGGAAAAATGCATCCCATCTATTATGATGAATAAAATTCTAAAAAATGAAACATTAGAATAATGGACAAATTTGAAATATACACAAGCAAAATTAAACGAAAAATGAATATAAACCATGGTATAAACTAGGGTAGGTCACGACCGGTTTAAAAACGGTACCCCCGGTTTTCGGTTAGGCCGGTTTTGAGACCCCCGGTTTTGGTTTAGGTTTTGACTCTATCCCCGGTTAACCGCCCGGTTACCGGTTTTGTAGAAATTTACCAAAAACCCGATAAAATTCAAAAATTTGCCAAAAAACGGTAAAAATTCAGAAATATAAACAAAAAAATCAATAGAAAATTTATATTTTAATTTAATCATTTCATAAAATGAATTCTCATAGAAATGAATCATCCATTAAGTGGATGGTGAAAATTTCAAATTTTTAAGATGCGCGAGATGGGATATAGTGCATAGATATAGCCCGGAAATTTTTTTTATAAATTAACCCCTTTTCCTAAGGAAATTGCCAAAAGAAAGTATAAATTTTAAGGTCCAAATTAGTCCTAGTGGGATTGGGCACGGAGTGGGATTTTTTAAAAATAAGTGGACACCAGAATTTTAATTTATTATTATTTATTATGCCGATAATATAAAAATAAATAAAATAAAAATGGGATTGAAAATGCATGAAAATGGATGGAAATATTGACATAGATGTGAAATAGTGTGTTTTGAAGATAGAGAACAGACGACGAAAGATGGTTAGAGAGTGGGACAGAAGTGACAATCAAATTGACGAGGAGAAGGTGATTCAGGGCCCTCAGTAAAGGGCACAACCTATGCGATGAAGGCACCTTGGTGAGCATAGAAATTCACCAATGTGCCCGAATACTCGGTTTAATTACCCAAATTGAGGTAGTTATTTAATCCTACCCTGGATTCCAGTGATTCCAGTGGTATGGAATAAATTTTGGAATTGTACCGCCATAAAGGGATGGTACTTAAAATGTTTTCAAAAATTTAAATTTTGATCCATCATTTGATCCATCTGAATTGCAATAAATCAAGTTTTAATTTTTTATTTTTTTACTGTTATAGGAAAAAAGAATGCAAAATATTTAAAATCTAATTTTCAACTTTCATATAAAGTCTTTTATTAGAGAAGGGCCTTATTTTAGAAGGTAACCTTATTCTAGAGGGAGACCTTATATTAAATAGAATACGGTAATCACAAATTATCATTGATATTATATTTTAAACATGAGCAAATTTAGGTATTATTTTTTTGTGTTCCTCGATTTGCGGTTTTTATTATGTTTTATATATAAACTGAATTCAAAAGTAACTTTATTTAGGTTTTAATATGATTTTAAAAAATTTATAAATATTCGATAATTTTTATTTTTTAAATCACAGTTTTAAAATGAAAATCTGAAAAAAATCTGATTGCGCTCATCTCTGCTACCTGTATATCTATAAATTAATATAGAAATTATTTGGTAATAAGACTTCAAACTATAGGCTACCTCAAAATTCGGGAATGCCTATAAATAAATAAAATTATTTAATAAATAATAATAAATTATAAAAAAATTTAAATAAATTATAAAAAATTTAGATAATTTTGAAATTTATTTTTTAATTGGTCAAATTTTGGGATAGTTGAATTCTTTTGGAGATAAGGCCAAAATCAATTTTTTTCATTCGGACCCATAAAATTCCCTAAAAACAACATTAAATATAAATATTCAAAATGTTAAAATAACCCTAAAACAGATGACAACGTAGTGAAAAATTCATTTTTTAATTCAAAAAATAACCTATTAATTATGATGATATAATGCATTAATTACTTTTTTTGATAATTAATAAAATACCTTTTAAAAATGTATATAATCAATAATAGAAAATTTAAAGAGGCCAGAGGGGATGATGACTCATTACAGGGAGGGGTCTTTTTGCAGGGGCGTCTCATTACAGGAAATACGGTAAATTTAGAAAAATGTTCAAAGTTCTATATTAATTTAAAACCAAAAATCGAGGAACACACCTACNTTCTATAAATTTATAATTTTATTCAATTGTTCTTTACTTTTGCAATTCTGATGCAAACTAATTTTATAATTAGATTATTTTTACATTGTTGGAATTTTAATCTATGAAACAACTATGGGTTAAACATTATCTCCTATTTGGTAATTGAACCAATTTTTCTATATTAAAAAAACTAAATATTTCATAGAATTCGATCATTTTTTTGTTTATTATTTGGAAGCATTATATGCGAAACATCGAGATAATGTAAAAATTTCATTTATAAGAGCATAAATTTGGAGCTTAATAAAATTAATCCAATAAATTAACCTGACTAAATACAACAACAAAATTCCAATCAGCATGAAGAACTGGTGCACAATTGAAATTCTTCCATCGAGAGTTCAAGAGTTCAAGAGGTCTGACAATTTCAAAATTGACGCAAAAAAATACATACGAACATCCAAGTACCTATTTAACTTTTACAGTCGAATTTTCAAAGACAATGACGAGTCACAACCGTAAGGCTAAAAAGGTGAAACAATTAAATATAAAAATAGCAAATACAAAAATAACGGTGTTATCCGAAAGACGATCAATTTTAGGACTCAATGCGCTTTTGAGTCCCGAGACTCAATTTCATTTTTATGGATGATTTTAATGAACAATATACCTTAAAATGTTTCATTTTTAATCTGTTTTCAGCATTTTTCAATTGCAAAAAAATCATTCATTAAAAAGACTCGAGGTCTAATGCTTTTGGCATTCTCGCGCTTTTTTATGGGGTTTTCAACACTTTAAAATTTGAAAAATCACATTCCTTAATGAATTTTTGAATTTTTAATCAAACAATCATTAGTACGATACATTTCACATTCAATTTCAAAAACTTTAGCCTTCGGAGAAAATTTGAAATTGTAGACCTGGCGGCTCCCGCGGCATCTACGACATTAAGGAATTTTTTAAATAATGCATAATTATAGAAATAAGTTTTATTTTATTTAAAAACTCTCTCAGGTTTGGCTCTTCTGTATCATCGTTTTCTTCTCGGCCCTCACTCCATTCCCCACATCCACCTCCACCTCATCATTTTTTTTTGCTTTTTTTTGCTCTCACTTAGACAGCCTTCTCATAGAGTGTGGAGGAACCATTGTCTTTTATTTTATCTTTAAGGATGAATTCATCAGAGTACAGGATCTTTTACGATATCATTGATCACACTACTCTAATAACCACACGGACCCTTCAACACTTCAGCCGTGCTGTTGTAAGTGTCAGCCCGGGAAAGCACTTGCTGCAGCACTGGTTTGTTCTGTGGGTCATCCTTTCGTAGAAGTCCGTTGCCTCCTAGGGGATAACATCTAAAAACAATATTAGCTAAACCGTACAGTATAATCTTAGATTATGCCTAATTATTTAGTTGGAATAAAATTTCTGTTATAAAGTTGAAATTTTCCAAAGAAATAATATCTTTAAAAAATAAACAAAAAACGAAAACATACGTAAATTTGCGAAAATTGTCAATATTTTGTTCTTTCCGGTAATAAATACCAAAAAATCATTCTTGAATATTGACTCAGTATCCAATAGAATAATTTCTAATTGCTAAATAATAAATTTGTAAAACAAATATATTTATGTTATTTCACCTATATCTAATCACTACATCATTATAATCCGGTGAAATAACATAATTTCTCGTTTGCTTTATAAATCTAATAAGTACCAATAAATATAATTCTCTTGAATAGTGAGCTTGGTATTTTCCTGTTATAATTAAATATTAAATTAACAGGATCAAGTGACCTTGTGATCAGAAAAAGATATTTTTACCAAATCTATAAAGATTTGGCATAAGATGACTTCAAAATTAAATTAAATGCAAATTACTCAATAAAAATCAATTATTTAAATAATTTATAAGCTCTGTTAGGATCACTCAAAAATATTTCTTAAAGAAAAATTTAATTGTTTTTTGTCCAACTACATATAAAATCCAAAATTTAGGAGAAATTTATCATTCTTTTTATGTTTATAAAAAATTACTATATTAGTATTAATATAATGGCACTCTAAATGCTAGGTCGTTTGGTCGAAAAATGCAAAAATGTATAAACTATAAATTTCCTAAAAATCCAATAAAAAAATAATATTTTTTCAGAATACCATAAATTTAATGATATCAAATATAATGACAAGGGAAATATTTAAAGATATGAATGTTGATGATGTGAATATTTCTTAAATTAAAAAAATAATTATAAAATTTTATTCATTAGTAATTGTGCAATTTTAATAAAAATATATTTTTAATGTTTTGTTAATTATATATAAATGATACAAATTTTTATTTAATTTTTTGAAAAATTTTAGTGATTTTTATTGAATTTTTAGACATTTGATAGAAAACGCTAAAAATTATTGAAATTATGGATAAACATAAATAAAAAATAATATAACCTAATTAATATTATTATATTATAAATTTTAATAATATTTTCAATTATCTAGATCGCATTTTTCATCCAAGGATGAAGATTGATTCAATCAAAGTATTATCTCTCATTGTTGCTGGAATTTTCTCAAATATCATTGGAGGAGGTAGATTAAAAATTTAAAAATATTTAATTTATCTTTAGACACCCAACCCCGTTTCTCTTCTCGAACTGGTGCTCTAGGCCGTCTTCCGCTTCATCTGGAATGCCCTCGCGACATTATTGACGGACACAGTTCC
>LDKF01000570.1:12947-26530 GCA_001026735.1 Rotylenchulus reniformis
CTATTTCATCCCTGTTTGACATTTTCGGACACATTGCTTGGACTCCGGATAGAAACAGTGGCCTAGCTGCATGGGCATTGGCCAACGAGAATAATCACATTGAGTGCGGACTGCTGCAAATTGAATTTGGCCGTTGCACCAAATTGCGCGGATGCGATCCGACACTATTCATCCTGGCCAACCATTGGGATCAATCGCAATGCCAAAACGGTTGGAACTAATGTTATCTGGTGAACATATGAGGATGAATGATAAGATATCACTATTTTTGTATCGTCCATTACATTATTTTTCACTAAATTTGTTGATTAATTTAAATTACTTTCAGTTTTTAATACGTTTCGGGAATCGCCCGTCCGTTGATGGAAAAACAAATAACGCACTTTTTCGGGAAATGCACTCTAATTCTAATTCTATTTTTAATTTATGTTTAATTAAATTATTTTCTTATAGATTGTTGTCACAAGTTCAGATAATACTTTAAATGCGCGAATGTTAAAAATATTAGAAATTAAAAAAATTCTATGCGTTGTAAAAAATTATAATTTTGATAATTGGAAAAATCAAACGATTAAAAAAATTCTTTAAGCGTGCTGAGCCAAAAAAATAAAAAACAAAGTTGAGTGAATTTTATGCTCCATCTTTTTGTATTTTTCCGAAATTCAAACAGAGGTTCAGAATTTTTTGTAAATATCAAAAAGTGTTTTCACGAACATTTCGTAGAAATTTGAAAATTAAAAAACAAAAATAGGACAAAAAATTTTGCGGAACTTTTTCTTTATATTTTTGGCCAGAAAATTGCAAAATTTTATAGAAAGTAGTGATTTTTTAACGCCTTATTTCTTTCAACCAATGTACTTTTTCCAATGATTCCGATATTAACGTAAAATTGGCTGAGGTTGAATTCTGCTATTCTTCATTAAATTCTGGAAAAATTTTTACCTGTTGTTTTTGCCGGGTTATGGAGAAATTAATAGCTGGAAATATAACCAATTTTCTAACCAAAAACAATTTAATTCCTGATGATCAATTTGGGTTTTTAAAGAAAAGATCCACAACTACACAATTAATAACCGTTTTAGAGGATTGCTATGACGCTATCTATGGTAACAAAAATATCGATTGAATCTACCTAGACTTTAAAAAAGCTTTTGATACCGTCGGAGCAATTCTTCTAAGAACAAAGACTGTAAGTAGAATGAGGTTGGAGAACGATGAGTACAAAGATGCGAGTGTAGTGCATGAGTTCATGAAAAACTTGAAGGCAAAAGGCTCAACTTAAAATTTGATTGCGTCTGGTTATAAAATTAAAGACGTCTATGGCGCCAGCTTAAACTTGTGGGTAGAGTAAAATTTTAAAAAATCATTCATCATGTGTGTTTTTCTAATTTTTATGCTATTTTGGATTTTTCCTTGTATATCATTTTAATATTTCTCTATATCATAACATTTAAAATCAGATGAAATTAAATTTTTATGGGTTTTAAATATCTAAATCATTTATTAATAGCATGGTTGATATAAAATTAAGAAGCCGTCATTGAAAAAAATTATTATTTTTATTAAGTTTCGGCCGATGTCGAGGCCCCAAATGTCGGATCGGCAAGTGTCGTAATCATTATCGGATTCAGAGTAGGAAAAGTTTAAAAATGTCCACTCTTGGCCCGGATACATAGACGAAGTTTCTAGGAAAAATTTTCGACGATGCGCCACAGCTCCTGGACAGGAATTTTGCCCATTTTCTAAGAAGGGCGTGCAAGAGCGTGAAGGGCCTGCACGAACTTTATGGTATTTTTTCTATTTACCCCATAAGAGGTACAATGCAAATAACCCTTTTTTATATAGAAAAATGGACTAATTGATGGGGATTGATAATTTCACTAACTAAACATTTGCTCTTTATTAGAGACTTTAGTATAATTATAGATAATAAACTAAGATTCCTATGACATTTTAGTACTAAAATTACTAAAATAGCTTAGTTAAGAAATAAACTTCTTTTAGAAATCTCTTTGGTTGGATTTACTATTTTTTTAAGTAACGGGTACTTTTCTATTAAGGATCGATTTCCATAAAAATTCAATTAAAATTCTAAAATGCTTTTATAGAGTGGATTTTCAATGGAAATGATAATTCAGTGGTGCTAATTGGGATTCAAACTCCAAAATGGCTTCTAATTCGCTGGAGCTATAAAACTATAAAAAAATTTAAATGAAATTTATTTAGCTTTTTTAGATTTTATAGCTTTTTTAATTCCTTCTAAAATTTGAATGACAAAAATCCAACAAAAATAATAGGCCAAAAATCCACATACTTTTCTTCTATACATATCTACTTTTTTGTATTTTTAAGAAAGATATAAAATTCCACTTTACCATTTACTATTTTAATGTATCAAAAATTAATCTTTTTTGAAACTAATGCTCTTCCACACATTCCAATTTTTTTATACCTCCAACTGGGTCCATAGAATACTGTAGTTAGGTAAAAATAATACCGTAAAACCTGTTTTAGAACACCCGGGTGTTATATTTTTCAAACCTCTGCAGAGGGGAGGTCTATTTGAGGGGGTGTTCAAATGTAGGGGCGGGGGAGGGATACAAAAATTCTGGCACAATTTTCTTGCTCTTCATATTTTTGTAGCGGAGAATAAAAAGTGATTTATATTTGACGACCAAAGTGCCATTTTACTTAATGTTCTAGCATTGAAATTTTTTGAGTTACAGAATTCTGATCAAGGAAATCTCGCGGATCATTAAAATCAAAAAATATATTCGGACTATACTGATCCATTAATTTCTTTTACCTCAAATGGTTTGAACATCTGAATATCGGAAATTATTACAAGAAAACCTTCCTTCAGTAAAGATGGGATCGGTTGTTAATTTTCAGCTTTTGAAAATATTTTGGAATTGGCGATCTGTCTTTTTTTCCTTTCTCTGATAATATTTTTGTTCGTTTCATAAATTGGACTCATTGCCGATTCAAGGTAAAAATCCAAAATTTCTAAATCCAAATTTTCAATTTTATCCCGCCATTTTCGGGACCGCCTCGGGTTATGAAGGTGGTTACTGGATTTGGATTGTAATTTCATGCTTTCCATTATCCCTCTGAAACTTTATATATTTTCTTGTCAAACCCAACTGGGATCGATTGCACTTTATATTTGGATATAGGATTTTAACCGATTCAAAAAAAAACTAATAAATATTTTTTATCTAAATGCCTATATTAAATACTTAATATATTTTATTGCTTTGTTTTTAAAATGATATGATATAATAGCAATATATATCATATCATGATAGCAATGATTCTATCTATGATAGCAATGATTCTATGAATTTTGAAAATTTTTCCTTTTCCATATATAAAAATTTAAATTTTTGGCTAGAACCCCGGGGGTTCTAATGCAGGGTGGTTATATTTTTCAATCTCCCTCCAAATGTGGGTCTATTAAGGGGGGGAGTGCAATTGTAGGGGATTATAATACAGGTTTTACGGTATGAAAATTTAGTTTATTTATAATTGGGTATGTTGATCAAAAATTGATCATAAATATATTTCTAGATGTTTTACACTTTGTTATAACCCATCAGATTTTGTTAGTTTTTTATGAATTATTAAAGCAAATATAAAATAATCTCAAACACTCATACATGGACAAATTTTAGACCAAATCGATCTGTGCTTAAACATTTGATAAAAATATATAAACCAAATAATTACCTAGATAAATATCTTACCAAATAATTATCTTTTAATTATCTTGCCCAAATAATTTCTAGATATGATTTTATTATTCATACAATACAACCATTACCCATCAAATAAATTTTAAATGTTTAGATTTATTAATATAAGAAAAAAGCATCAAACTAAAGGAACCCCTACACTGCACAAAAATTATTAAAAAATAAAAAAGTATTTATTAATTTAATTGACCATAGTGTAACGGATGTATGTAAATAAAACTTTTTGCTGACGATTTAAAAATTTGTTATATTTCTGAAGATACTAACACCATATCAGCTAATTTGCAGACATTTGTAATTAAGTTAGAATCTTATACAAATGATAGAGGAGGTTTGAGTTTTCCCTCTCCAAAATCAAAGTTGAAATTTTCATTTATTATTAAAAAATGAATCATATGGTAATTTTTTATGCTGAATCCTATTCTAACTATTTTAATTTTGTGCGCTATCCCTGCTTTGCATAATGCACATACTCGTTTGCGGGTTATTATTTGTGCCAATTTTGGAATTTTTCGACCTTAAAGGTCGGCTAAAAATTTGTAAGGACGGTTAAAAGATTTAAGGACAGCTAAACTGCAAAAATAACAATGGAGGTCGGAAAATTTTGCTTTTTAAGACGAAAAAAACAGATTTCTTAAGGAAATCTAGTTAATGATAAAGGTGATTACTAAGTTAGTAATTTCATGCTTTCCATAATCCCTCTGTAACTTTATATTTTTTTTGTCAAACCCATCTGGAATCGATGTACTTTACATTTGGATATAGGTTTTTAATAAATTCAAAAAAGCCATAAAATAAGTTTTTTTTATCTAATGCCTATATTAAATAATATGTTTTAGTGCTTTTTGCTTTGTTTGGTTGAGTTATGATGGCATCTCGATTATACTGCCTTTTGATTATTCCCAATATTTATAGCTTTTTTTTATTTAATAAGAAAATATATTTTTTGTTTGGAAATGTCTTGAAATTAGTTAAGGGCTTAAAGAATGGTTTTCTCTTACGATAATTTAACCATTTTATACCCATTTCATAATGGGCAATACTTTTTGCGATTGTCTAAAAAACATCGGAATCCGGTTTATGACCCCCTGCTTTCCATTTCCTTAATTGTTAATAATCGTTTTGCACATTGACAAACAGGTTCAACTCATAGTGGGGCCATAATAAATTAGTAATCAATGCATTTCTTTTCACTTATTATATTTTTGCAAAATCTGAATTGGTGACTTTTTTGGACTGGGTTTTCATATATTGATCCAATTTTGTTAGAGAAGGAATCAAAATTGATGCAGTTGAAGTTTCTTCACAAAATTTCAAAGTCGTAATTTCGAAGGGCTTTAAAATTCTGCAGAGTTCATTCATTTTTTCAAAATCCCATTTGGAAATATTTGGCTAATCATCAGGAGCTGTTGCACATTGATATTTAGCCGAGCTCTCTTTGTTTTTTGCACTATTTCTTGTGTGTCTCTTCTTTCATCCAGAATGGATCTGATCACCACTCTTTGATCAAAAAAGCTTTGAACCATCAAAAGTAGAGAATTCCATCTAGTTGGCACCATCTAAAACAGATAAACATTCATTTAATTAATTTTATCATACATTTGGAATTTTCTGGGGGTAAACGGGGTTTCTAGGGGTAAAACAGGGTAAACGGGACTTTTTTCCCTTTTTAAGATGTGGGGTAAAAATCCCCTCATATGCTCATTTACCCGTTTACCCTGCTCTGGAGCAGGGTAAAAATTTTACCCCGATTTCGGAGTAAAAGGCACCTTTTCCGTTTTTTAAGATATGGAGTAAATCGAGGCCCAGAAAATGGTGCTTTTTACCCGGGTAAACTACCCCGAAAATCGGGGTATTTTTAAGATACGGATTTACCCCAATTTTTGTGCCGTTTTACCCTGGTTTTACGATAAACAGAACTTTTAAGATACGGGCCCAGGGGGGTAAACTTAACAATTACCGGGTTCCACATACGGCTCATGGCTATGGTGCTTAGTCGTTTTATAAAAAAATGCCATAATGGGCGTTTTATAAAAAAGTGCCAAAACCCAGTATGTTCTTCAAAAACTTTTTTGTAAGACTTGTTAGACCAAAACTTCCAGCGACAAAATTGTACAGAATTTTATGCTCTATTTTCTGGTTTTTTTAATTTTTCGAAATTCGAACAAAAAGTTCGAAATTTTTGCGAAACACCCTATTTTTCGATATTTTCAAATGTCATTTCACAATAATATTCAAAGTTCAGGTCGTCCAAATTCGGCACCTTTCGCTGATACGCCGGATGTGAACGAGGAGGGATTGTGAGTGGGTAAAGGGTGGCAGGCAAACTATTTAGTTCAATTTATCAAAGTTATTGTTATCATTTTGGGAGCATATTTTCAATTTTCAGACATCTGAAGGCTGTGAGAGTCTCCAAAAACTAGAAGTGGCAGATGGAGCCTTGGACCTATGGTGTGTGGCAGTCCAGTTCATTGAAGATGAATTGGTAGATTGAGGAGAAAAATTAAACGTACCATCTTAAATAATTTGCCATCATCGATCATTCACATTCATTATGTAGATGAAAGTAATCATTCGTGTCATAAAATCATATTGGTCCATGACCTCGTTCATAGGTGTGTATTTTGGCCCGGGACCTCATTCTTAGAGGGGTGTATTTTACTCCTGGATCTCATTTTAGGGGTATATTTTGGTCCCAAATCCCGTTTTTAGGGATTCAAAAAGTTTTCGTTTTTTAAGACGTCAAATGGCAATGCTCAGACTCATAGAAAAAGCTTGGTAATTAACAAACTCTTATATAATAGGTATGGAAAATACAATCATCATCATTACTTGAACAAAAAATTAATCAACGAATTCTTATAAAAATAACAAGTGTTACATTTTCTATAAGAATGGCAAAGAGGATATGGTGGGTACTGAGATGTTAAAAAAAGATAGGACGTTAAAAAACCACCACATGTTCAGTTTGGCCGAAAGTCTTTTTAAAGAATTGCTAGGCCTATTTTTTAATAAATTTTTTACTAAGAATATTAACATTACTAAGAATTGATATTTTTCACGGTTATACCTAATTTTTACCCGTAAATTCATCTAAAAAGATCCCGGACGTTGAAAACGCAGTATCCCGGGGCTATGCACATTGTAATGTGGTATACTATTTTCCGAATTTTTTCGAGATTCGAAATCGATTTTCGAAACCTCCGGTCTTTAATGTATATGATTGATATGCAATATTTTTTACAATGTTTACAGACATTAAAAAAAGAATAAACCTCCATTTTATCATGAGAGCGACAGGCAAAATTATCCGATTTCTGTAGATAAATCTTCACATGGAATTACTAGAAAAACTTGACGAGAGAAGAGAATGTAACCATATAACTAATTAATATCTATCCATTTTTTGATCTAGTAGCAGATACCGGACAAGAGGGTAAAAAGTCAATTTTTTCTATAAAAACCCGAAAAAATCAAAAAAGTCCGGCTGGTATTTTTGGTTAAAAAAATCGACACCGAAACCTGAAAAAAACGACCGAAAACGCAGACAGTTCTCCAATACAAATGTACATTGATTTATTTTCATCAATTTTGCAAGTCTTCATCCATCTGCTGGTTCATAAAATTAGCAATATTTCTCAAGCTTTTGGGAAAATGAATTTGTCATTTTTACGGGTTGCAAAAATAAAGTGTATTATAAAAATAAACTAATATGAAAACTAAGCGGATTTTTTAAAATAAATAGCTGGAAAAAATCACTTATAAATATCGATTCTTGTAAAAATAATCTTACATTTAAAAAACAACGGCGGCGTAGTGTAATGGTTAGCACGCTGGACTGAGAAACTCCAGAGGAGTGGGTTCGGATCCCACCGCCGTGTCAGACATATACTCAAGCCCGTTGGGAGCATATCCCTTCATCAGCCATTAGCCGAGCGGTGATGCAGAGCAAATGGTGTCAGGTTCCCGTACCGTACGGGGTATACTAACTACATTCTCTAACAGACTATCCCCTCCCCCTCCACAGTTAGTGACTGGGCTTCGCCTGTCCTTGTGGTTGTAAGCCGTGGCAACCCAGAAATGGGGAATACCGCCTGGCAAAAAAAAAACAACAATCATCATCCGAAAAAATAACTTTTACCGTTTTTACATTATTCTACGAATTTGGAGAGAGTCAAATTTGTGTTTTTGAATAAAGTTGAATCCTGGTCAGTGTGACTGTAAACAATTCGCAAAAAGATCTTCTATACATATTTTTCAATCGATTCAATATTCTTTTTTTAAGCCGCACTCCCGGAATCTTATTGGCATTTATTGTTTCTTATTTCTTGATGATCTTTGCACACCTGATTATTATTTATTATTTGCATATTTTCTGGATTGACAAATGATTTGATTATTGATTTGATTTATGTTGCCTTATGCAAATACCGTAATTCCTCTAAAATAAGCCGGTGCTCTAAAATAAGCCGTTGCTCTAAAATAAGCCCCCCTTTTTTCTTGACAGTAACCATTATTTTGACTATGGGTCATGATAAAATGGGGTCATGATAATTCGTTACATTGACAATTCGTATAATTTCGAATGTATAACTCTGCTTAAACTCAATAAAGAAAAATGTTTTTGGCATCATAAGATAGAGTATTAAATTAGCTAGAAAGCAGTCTAAGCTAGTTCGGATTGGTCATTTGAGAAAAAGTTATGAAAAAAAGTTGGCTAGACTTTTTTCGTAATTGATCAATTCAGACTGCTTATTAGACTCATTTCATAGTTAAATTAATGATCTATCATTTAACATCAAGAAAATTTTCTAGGTTGAGTCTAAACCAAGTTAATAGGCTAAGAAAATACAATGTACGAATTGACAATGTTACGAGCTATCAGCCACCCGATAAATAAACCAGATCAGTCGGCATCAAATGGACTTTTGAGTGATGAATATTTGAAATTGTAAATTTTCGCTGAATTTGCATTTGATTTTTTTATTTTTGTAAAATTATTTGCGTAAATGTTTCCTAAATTTCATATTAAAATATACCCTAGGTAGTTTGAAAGGGGGTTCGAAAAAAATAAGCCAGTTCTCTAAAATAAGCCAGTGCTCTAAAATAAGCCTCCCCTTTGAGGGGGTTTGAAAAAAATAAGCCGGGGGGCTTATTTTAGAGCTTTTACGGTAAATTAAATCAGATTTATTTCACATAGTATTATTTCATATAATATTCCCACAAGCTTCATTTGTTACATTGTTTCCAAATTTTAGTTTGATTATTTGACAAGACCTTGCGCCATAGAGCGTATAATAAATAATAAGGTATATTTTTGTTTGATAAACAAAAAAAGATAATTAAAAGAATATTTCTTTAGTTTTTTTATAAATTATATAATTTTGTTCAAATAGCTACCAAAATCGATCTCTTTCTTTTTAGAATTTAAGGTTTAAAAATATTTCTCTACTTTTCCTTGTCAGCGAACCGATATCTTAAACTTCATTCTGACTTAGCGCAAATTTGCCTGGTTATATTTCCAGTTGGGAAATGGGCAAGAAAAATAAAGGAATCAAAAATCTCTGTAGTAGTTAACTGCAGGGTATATTCCATTTTTCGCGGCATACTTCAAAACAATGTTAAAGCCTAAACCTATTGTGCTACTTTGGCGGTATAGTTCAAAGTCTATCGGGAGTGATGTCTTACTCTGATATATTCCGTCATTTTATAGAAGTAAGGTAAGGTAGGTATACAAATACATACTGATTGGAACAGAGGATCTAACATTATTATAAATCAGTCTTAACTCGATATATGAATCCTTCCCACCGATTTATTTTTTATTTTTAAAATTTAAACAAAATTTTGGAGTAGCTTGGGTGCTTTTTTGATAAAAAATCATTCCAACTTATAAAATAAGGCTTTGGACAATTGTTTTCAATGGGTTGTAATTTTTTTTAATTAATTACTTTTTCTAGGAAATAAGGAATTTGAACAAAAGACCTCTAGTATCTCTAATCACATTTTCACATTAACAGATTCATATATAATAACTTTTTCCTAGGTGGAAATTATATGTAGATAAAAGCTACAAAATTATGTTTTTCAATTAATCACAATTTTGTATTTACGACAATACTTTTGTCGTTTTTATAGAAACAGAATTAATATTGGTTTGCTTAAGGATTAAATGGTCGCTGATTTTGTATTCGCGGAATTATCGAGTTGGATCGGTGCGTGATTTTACATATAAAAACTACACTTATCGAGATCTAAAAACTTAAATTGAAGAACAGAAAGAAAAAGCTTTGTAATAAAGTTGTAAAAATTTTTCATCTTGAAAAATTTTCAATTGAAAATATTACTATTGGTTTTTGGAGTTTTGCAATAAGGTACATTTTATAGTGATTCTAAAAATTAATAGACAAAATAGTTTTTATGGAATACTTTATGGGTTCCAAAATTATTCACTAATAAATTCAAAGAAAGTAAAAATTATAATTTAACACAATTATTGAATAGAAATGTATAATAAGGGGCGCTATCCCCAAAATCGGCAAATTTTAATTTTTTTATTTAAGATCAAAAATTTCTTTTTTTAAATGTTATTTTCATAAAAAAAATAGCGCCATCGATAGCACCAGCAAACGGAACAAGCCGTTGTGTGGCGGGCCGGTGTGTGGCGGCCATTGTGTGGCGGCCGTTATGTGGCGAAGGTTGGGGAGGGGGGAATGTCAATCAAAAAGAGAAAGGGAGGAGGGAAATCGAAATTCAATCATCAAAAATCGCCAATCGACAAAAAATGTAATACTAGGGCTACAATGCATCCGCAATCCGCGTCCGCGCGGAATCCGATTTTGATTATCAATTTTATTATCAATGCCACACAACGAAAAAAAATGATTATCAATGCCATTCAACGGCCGCTACACATCGGCTCACCACACAACGTGGTGTACCGCCAGCAAAAGCCAATTTTGTCCAGATGAGATAGGAATGGAGATTGTGCTAGGAAATTAAAAAACGCTACTTCCCCCAGTCTGTCAGAAACTTTTTTTGTAGATTTATTAGATAAAAGGTATAAAAGGCAAAATTGTTCAGAATTTTATGTTGATTCGGATTCGTCCAAAAACCGTAATTTTCTCGAAATACCGAAAAATGCGATCTTTAGAGGTTATTTCGAACTTTTGCCAAGACTCACGGCCACGCATAGAAGTGAAATGTGGCGGAATGAACCGGACAGTGTAGGATCTTTTCCGGGCTTGGGCAAAGGAATAATGACGGATGATTTCCAAATAGCCGGAATAGAAAGGATGCCAATGAGGGGCGTCGCCAAATGCAGGGCGTCGCCAATTGTTCGGTTCCCAATTCAATAAAAGACTGGAGTCCAAATTTTATTGAAGGGTCGAAGTACAATACAAATAAATACGGATAGTAAGAGGGGACCTAAAAGTGGGAGAACAATTAATAATGGATATTCGGGGAAAGGCATAATGTGGAAATGAATGAATGGAGGGAATGGGAATTATTTGGGATGACGTAAGATCCAAAAGATCGAATGGCAGAATGCCAATCCCAATCCACTGCATTCAAATCGGCGGCCATGCCCCGAACAGTTCGGTTAACCGGTCGTGAACAACCCTACTAGAAAAGATGAATACAAAAATTTCCCTAACTTTTGCAACCAATCAAATAAGGCATAATTCATTTTTTGTAAGAGTTCCCAGATTATACTCTGGGCTTCCAAACAATATCAGAAAATCTACCCCCGAGTTGTTCGCTAAGCTTCTAGACTCGATCAATCTGTCTCCATCCTCACAAGGCCTACCCACGGATCATGATCTGACACATTATCGCATTTTGTTTTTTTTTATTTGTTTCATTATTTGCTATTTTTTGTTTGTTTACTGGACACGCCCAACAATTGGTTGTGGCAGATAAATCAAATCATCAAGTCAACTCATAAAAAATACAATTATTATAATTTAATACAAAAACTTGAGCAAAATGGACCAACTAAAAATAATATAAAAACGAAATAATAAAAAGGAATTCAAACAGAGGTCATGAGCAAGTCCAGCACGTGGCCCTGAGCATTCTGAGAAGATTTCGAGTATTTGTACATAATGATACATATAGTTGAGTATTTTTTGGTACAGTGTATCTTCACACACGTCATGTACATCTTATTTTTTGTGGATGTATGAATTTACTCATAGTTTTCATATTATAGTTTTCATTTACAATGTCAGTTTTTAGGTTAACATCTACTTTTTTCCTGAAGAGCTTGTAATAATTTGTCATTTGATCTTTTGTGAGCTTCACTCATATAGCAATAAATGAATTTAAAAAATAGTTTAACCCTAAACAAGAGACAGGAGCTGTATACATTTGCTATTTTGGGTGCTAACTAACCATCAAATGACAAAAACAGTCGAAGAATATGATGGGTTCTAACTCTCTTCCCAAGGCATTTCTATTTTCGGCATTAATAAGATACCGTATTCTCTCTAATATAAGACACCTCTCTATTATAAGACACCTCTCTAATATAAGACACCCCTCTAATATAAGACACCCCACACATCGGCGCTATTGAAAACCCACCAAAAGGGTCTCCCATTTTAGGCTAAAATGAATTTTTTTTGTTTTTGGCAACTATTTTGCTCAAAAATGAGATAAAAAAGTAAAAAAAAAATTTTTGGAAAATAGGTGAAGGATGGCTTCAAAAAATTTTTCCGTCATAAGCCCTTGATCAGAATGCTTACGGCTTACGACAGTCTGTCATTTTGGTATTCACTATGCTAGATTAAAATCTGCAGATTAACATCTACAACTAACTATCCACAATAAAGGAAAATTCATTTTTAGCTTTAAAATAAATCAGTTTTTATCGAAACGAAATAACCAAAGAGATCTTGTTACAATTACGGCTGATGAGTCAGAGAAAAAGAATAGTGTTTTTCACAAAAGATATTCACAAAATGAGTTTTAAATGCTGTTTATGCCAGGGGTGCCATTTGTTCTGATTTATCAGAAATGTTCTGATTTTGAGGGTCCAAATCTGACAAAATGAAAATGTTCTGATTTGTCAGATTTGTTCTGATTTTCGACCTCTGTCCTTATTTTGTCCTGATTTTTGGGATTTTGGAAAAATTTTTATTTAAAAATGACCAATTTTCTGAAGAAAGTCAGTCTAAATTTTCAAAAATACGATATTTTGAAATAATATTACGCAAATTAATTGATTTACGATCGAATTTTTAAAGCTTTTTGCAACATGTTCTGATTTTTGACCATGAAATCTGATTTTCTGAGGTAAATGTTCTGATTTTGAAAATTTTCAGATGGCACCCCTGGTTTATGCACAAATTTGTTTTTATTTCTCTGCCCTTTTTTCGTGAAAGTAGAGAAAATTAAAAACGAAAATTCACTCCTACGTGTTTAAAAATACCGTATATACTCTTGTATTCCCCCCGCCTCTAGTATTCCCCCCACCTCCAGTAATCCCCCCTTTGGCGAAGGATTCAAAAATAATCCCCCCCTCTCTTGTAATCCCCCCGGGGGGAATACTAGAATTTTTTCACCTTTTTGAAAAAAATTCGAGAGACTAAAAAAACCAAAATCACATCCTAGGGGCAGTTTTTGATGCTGAATCCAATTCTGACGTCCATTTTGATGTTCTGCGTTATCTGACGCAACTTTTTGACGCTGACGTCAAAAAATTTTTTTTGGAAAAACAAAAAATCGCCAATTTTTCATGCAACTTCGCCATTCCAAAGTCTCTTAGCTCTTAGCTGTTCCATGGCCATTTTATCATAACAAATATATTTTATCTAAAAATGG
>LDKF01000570.1:26583-69150 GCA_001026735.1 Rotylenchulus reniformis
CCTTTAGAAAAGGGTTGAAAATTATTCCCCCGGGGGGATTACAAGAGTATATACGGTACATCAATTTAACTAATAACTTTTCTCTGGAATGAGTTCGAAAAATATAAGACACCTCTCTATTATAAGACACCTCTCTAATATAAGACACCCCTTTGAGGGGGTTTGAAAAATATAAGACAGGTGTCTTATATTAGAGAGAATACGGTAACCAAGGGCAAATGATTTTTTGAGTGTCAAACGAATATTTAAGGAAATATGAACTGAAAGATTTATTCGCTTTTATTAAAATACAACTTTTTTAGCAAACTTATTAATCTTTATTCATCATCATGGCAACTAACCCGAAATTTGTCATATTTGCCATTCTTTGTATGATAATTTCGGTTTCCTTAATGCCCCAGACTAAAAATCCAGGGTCTAGTAAGCCGGTGCCCAAGCTGGATCCACGTTAGCATTTAAAAAATTATTTTTATTCCAAATTATTAATTATGCCATTTAGGCAAACAACAGAAGGATTGGGATGCCTATTGCAATAAGAGAAAGAAATCTTGCGGCTCGGCTGTGATAAGATTTCCCACTGGGATAAAATGCGATTGTAAAATGGTCCAAAATCACTGTGTGGCGAAGCAATGCACACCCATCGGATTGCTTAGTAGTTTTACGACGAACCATTGATTTTGTTAGTTAAATTTACATTTGTTTTCTATTGTTATTTTGGGGATTATCATATTATAAGACTTCCTTATCTATGATGTTATTTTATTAATTTTTGGGTAAAATTTTACTTTGGCATTTTTTATTAAACTTAAATATATTATTATTGTGAGTTTTTTATGGGGTTTTTCTATATAACAAAGTAAACAAGCAAGCAATGAAAATTTCAATAGCAATGGTAATTGGTCCAAAAAGTAAAAAATGTAGAGGACATATGAAAGTATCATGAATGTATCATTTCTGAAATTTGTAATTTTTTGTTTCGTACTTTATGGAGTTATACTAGCGTATATACCAAAAAAGCGAACTTTTTATCTGACGACCTAATATAAAAATTAATTTAAATTTTTGCTAAAACCTTTTGAAAAATTGCATTTAAAAAATATTTCTTAGGTAGATTGAAAAGGCATGGAATCTTAGACATTAAACCAAAATGATCGAAAAAATTTAATTCTTCTTATATATTTCCAAGTTTTTCCTCATTCCATTTACAAGATAACTAAACAAAATGTGCCAACAACGTGAAATTTTATGGCCTGAACCATGAGGGTAAGAATATTTAAAATTCAACCTATACATAAAATTATTTGACATGATTTTAATATTTTATGCATTATAATTTTTATCAATTGCTGCGGGATCAAAGAAGGGCAAATAAAATTAGAAAACAATAAATTATTATCCGAAAAATTTCGGAATATCGCAATTTATCATAAAATAATAAATTTATTTTTTTAATTGATTATATTCAATAAAGCTTGTTTTCATTTCCATTATTCTATTAATTTCAAAATTGAAAAAATAAGTTGGACTAAAAATGGAACCTTTAATAAGATCTAAAAAATACAATATGTTTAGAACATGATAAATATTATCATTGCTTAATAAGACATTTTTACAACCAATTGAATTTGCCCGCATCTGAGAGCTTTTCCGATTATTAAACTTTAAATCATAAGTCATAACACAATTACTGGTACTGGAAATAAGCAATTTTTTCTTGTTTNGGAAAGATACCAGTTCGTGACGGCCAGTTGGCAACCGGGCCAGTTCGCGACCATGGTCGCGAAGTGGTAAAACCACTTCGCGACCACCCCTACCAGTTCGCGACCACTTTTTCTAAAAAGTGCCACTTCGCGACTAACATAGACAGATCGTGACCATCTGGGTCACTTCGCGAGCACTTTTTCTAAAATGCCGTTTCGCGACCACCATTTCCAGTTCGCGACCACTACTTTATTTGACAGAATTTTTTCATTTTCTTTATTCTAAGGAATTTATTTTAAGAACCTAAAAATTCATGTCAGGATTTATTCTTTGATGAAAAAATCCCCGAAGAAGATTTATTTTTTGGTGTATGAACCATCAAAAGGAATCCAAAAACAACTTATCAGTTGCTTTTTTCCATTTTCATCCAAAAAAGTCACTCATCTTAATATTGCACTATGCCCTAACCCAAAAACTTAAATAATCTATGTTTTATATTATTTTGGTTTCCCAGTGACGGTAGCGGGGTGTTACCCCGATATCCGGATACCTTGAACGATGGCGCTTTCGCAAGCACAGAAAACGATACCTTTCTAAAATGCATTCAAAATGAGTGGGATCATAGCTATAAAATCAGCACTCATTACGATCCGTTTGGTCGTGAGGCAAACATAATGATCAAAAATTTTATTTAAACATAAAAATGGCATAAGATTTGATGAGATGTACTGATCAGACAGGAAAGTCATACAAAATTACCTATTTAAAATATTATTTCGCTCATTTCTATGATTTGTATATCTGTATCTCATCATTAATTTATAATTATTCTCTCTCTCATATTTCTTTCTCTGTTTATGCTTCGCTCTGAAAATAATAGCATATCAAATTAAGAGAATGTTTAAAATATAATAAATAAAGAGGATTAAGATTTATTTCCATAATTTTTGATCAGCTTGATTCAGTTGAAAAATTGCTTATTCTTTTAGTTCAACAAATTTCGCCTTTCGTTACCGGAACCGTATATTATCGATCGAATTAACAGATTCTTTTTAAACAGATTACATATAATTAAATTTTTATTATCTTCTAAAATATTATTATTATTTCTTTAAATTCTTGCACTTATGAATTTATGTGAAAAAACTTGTGTCTTTTGATTCTTGTGTTTTTGTCTTTTAAATTCTTGTATCTTTTGCGCTTTATTAACTGTTATTTTTTTTCTCAATTTTATAATGATTTATCATTCATTATACCATTTTACATATATAGATAATATGAAGTTATGCTGGTGAACGGAAAAAACAAAAAGCTAAATGGAAAATTAAATAAAAATACAGTAATTAATAAAACTTTAAGTTTTTCCAATCATTTTCCTTTATAATGAACACAATGGTTTTTATGCTATCGGCCTAGTAATTCTCGAAAAGTGGGGATCCTCCCCTCCCCCTTCCCCGACCGATGTCCCATCCCCGTTTCAGATCCTGACTTGACCATCCCTGGAAATCCCTATCCCCTATTTTTTCCAATTCTCCATCACAGTTATTCTTACTTTCGGCCAAATATGTCTTAAAAATGTTTTCGGCCAGACTAGCTCATTTGGTGGTTTTTTAATGCTCTAGCACCGGAGTCCCCACTCCTCGCGGTGTCCCGCGTGGATCCTGTCCACGTCCACGCGAGGATCACTAGTCCCCGTCCCCGCGGCCTGCCCATGCGGAGACACAGAGATAAAATGGTCAAAACCGTAACCGAAAACCGGGGATACCAGTTTTGAACCGGTCGTAACCCACCCAAATACTAAGAAAAATTTAATAAAAATTTGGAAGGCACATAGTGAAACCAAAATGTAAGGAAAATCTTTTCAGTTCGCTATTTCTTAATTAGTTAATTAATTAAATAAATAAATTTCACTTATACATTATATTAATTAGCAATCTTTTTACACAATAGTTATCCGTGCATGACCTAAGTAAGTCCATCGGTATTTTACAACCCAAAAAATGTTGCGTAATAATTTAGTAAAATTTTAATGAAAATATTCTATTTTTTAAAAGCGTCGGATACACACCGACGACCGCAAAAATGAATATAAATTACAATTTAATTAAAAAACTTTTTTGAAATTATTAAATCGATTTGATACGTTATCTCAATAACAAACTGTGTGAGTCATTAACAACATCCATTATTAACAAAAACATAAACGCCGATTTTCAAAAAAATTTGTTCCACCATTTTTATAGAATATTTATAGATTTTTATATTTTAATTGAAAGGATAAATTGCATTAAAGGAAAAAATAAATAAATAAAATTAGGACCAGGAGCTGGTGTAAAATTATCGGTCCAAGTACGGCGAGATTTAGAAAAGATGTTTTAATAATTATATGATCAACCAAAAGATTTATAAAAATTATATTTTAAATTGAATAAGAAATAGTTTGAATAATCCTTCGATCCTCCAGCATCCTCGATAATTTTTACACATTTATACTTTCTGAAACAGATTATATAGAATTGAAAAATATAACTTTTGATATAATATTATGTGAATACAGTAAATTGATTTTTACCAAAATGTTCTTACCTATTTGACCATAAAATCATTTTTTAAGCCGCCGACCCCTGTGTTAAACAACCATGATAGTCGCACTTATGAAACCGGTCTTAAATAATGGTTAAAAAAACCTTGGAATTTATGGTCATTTAACCACGAACTTATGGTTACGAACCACCATCTCTTATGAAACAAGTTCTACCACGTGGTTATGGTTATTTAACCACTACCATGCTCTTATGAAACGAGCCCGGTCATTTTTGATATTGACATACTATTCGCATGATTCTCAACAATTCAATGAAAATTGCGTTGATATAAGCTGAATCAATGGGGAAGGATGCGCATCGCATTATTAACTCATGACCCAGGAGTATTTGCTTGATTGTACTCAAATTATAGTTTCTTTAAATTTATTTTCAAACATTCAACAAAATGGCGCAATTAGAGTCTAATAAGCAAATAATAAGGTGCCCTCTCGGTTCATTCATTTTCATTGTAACTTATAAGAAATAATTATTTTATTGCAATAAATCATGCCTTTTCTTGATAAGTGAAAACATTTGAACAGGCCCATCAAAAAATTAGAAAAATACCCATAATAATTCATTAGTCAAGATTACTTTCAAAAAAAGTTAAAATCTAAATTCACAATCCAATTTGTGCATGACGTGCTCGGAACTCGAGAAATTCACGGAATGCCCCGCAAAGCTAAAAGGATAAAATTTTAAAATATTCTTAATAAACCTAAAATTTTTTACATAATAATCCTTT
Source organism: Rotylenchulus reniformis (assembly GCA_001026735.1). Lineage (NCBI taxonomy): Eukaryota > Metazoa > Nematoda > Chromadorea > Rhabditida > Hoplolaimidae > Rotylenchulus > Rotylenchulus reniformis. Next base: position 31,615 of record LDKF01000570.1, read on the forward strand.
TTGCTTTATAAAATAATCTCGCTCACATTTTGAGTTAAACTTCCCGTTTTTATTTATTTCTGATATAGACGATTAGTAGGTGCTACGGCGTTAAAAATTGCTAATTTTTCCAATCGAAACTGAATAATTTTAGTTTTGCCAGGAAAAGGGCAAAAATATGCCGAAAATTATCTCTTTTTTGATAAAATTTTTTGCAATGTAAAAATTTTCAACTTTTCTCGAAAATCATTTATTTTTTTATTAAAAAAAAAGAAAAAAATTTCCAGTTTTGGCCAGTTAAGTTTAAAATATATCCGCGAATAATGGCTAATTTTTCCCAAGAAAAAACACACAATATTTCCATAAACAATAAATTTAAGTCAACTTAGAATCGCCATTCTTAAAAATAGACGCATAAAGAAGAAAATATTGCCAAAATTTCATTTGGTAACTAATAATTCTTCAAAATTTGCACGACGAAATTGTGTTTTTGCATTTTTTAACTAATAATTTATTAGCAAGAAAAAAAATTGTTCAAATTATTACATGGGTTTTGATATATAAGGGACCTATTTTTTAAAGATCAATTTTAAAGGATTAAAAGTTGGATTATAAATTGTTACATTAATAATCAATCCTAATTTTTCTTATTCTTAATTAGGACCTTATAGTATAATATTTTTTTTAATAAGCGATCCATGTTATCTCGAAAGGATTTTTTATGAATATAGGCATTCATAATTATATACAATTTTTACTGGAAAATTATTGTCCCAAATATTCTCGTTCTCTCTTTGATCTATAAGATTTTTTTGATAAAACACAATAATATCAGATAATAAAGCCCCTTCCTTAAGAAATTTGATCATTTATTGGCAAATTATTTTAAGAATTTGAAAGTATTGAGACGTCGGTGGCGTCGGAGAAATTTTTGGAAAATTCAACTTACATTCTTATGAGAATTCAATTTTGAAGAAAAAATTCAATATTTTAGCCGGAAATATAAAAAAATTTAGACCTTGATCATTTTGTAATTTTTAATGTTTGAAGTAAAATTTAATGTACTGTGGTGTGCAGACGGAAATTGTTGGATGTAGCAAATTGGTTGATGCTAATTCGTTATAAAAAAATAAAAAATTAAAACTCCTAAATAAACATTTTAAATGTTTGCTTGGGCAAAACTTCCATGATCCGAAATAAATTATTTATTAATTGACTTTTTATTTTTTTATTTCCCCAAAGGTTCGAATTTTATTTAAAACTCTTTGAACACTTAAAAATTCATAATTTTAAGGAAATTCAAAAATTAAAAATTCAGCACAACTTTTTTTCTTGACAATTTGTCTAGAAAGCCATTTTTGATTTTTGTTTTATTTCGATATAGCACCAAAAAGCCAAAATATAAAATTACAAAAAGTTAATTGAATTGATTTTGCTAAAAATGATTGTTTTATATTTATATCAAAATACATGAAATAAATTGATTCTAGGTGAATTTCCCTTTTACAACTTAATAATACTTCAGCTTCATCTTTCTTCTTTTTCTGAGACGATGTTGATTGTTTTAATTGCATTCTGCTCCAATTGATCCCTTAAATTCACACGGACATAATCGAGCCGATCTTGCAACTGTTTGATCTTTTGGCGCACATCATTGTCCGGCATCTTTTCCAGAATATTTTCTAGGATATCTTCTGGATCTGAGAGAGATCATAAAATTGATTTCAAATAAAAATTGCAAAATATTTATAAATTTTGATTTTACCTTAATGATATATTTTGTCGTTTTTGAAGTTTTTAATTTTTCAATTAAATGATTTCCAAACAATTAATATATTTATTTATTTATTTATTTACTCTAGAATGTAAACAAATCATTCTATTTCATAAAAATATTTGTATCTGTTTCGTAACTCACTTACCTATAATATAAACATTACATGCAACAAATCATCAGTATAAAGTTTAGACACAATCTTATGGAACATTTGGAAAAAAGTTCTTATAATCTCTTTAGACCACGGCGAATTATGGCTTTTTAGTTGTCTACTTTTAGAAGTTCATGCCTTTTTTGAAATTTTATTATTTTTTTCCGGAATTTCAGTCAGAATATGAAAATTTGATGTGAAATGAAAACTAGAAAATAACATTTTTCGTATCCGAAAAGCAACATACGGACAATTCATTGTTTAAATAAAATATTTATTCTGTTAAAAATACTTTTCAAACTTTGCGTTCAAATCTAAATAAAACAAAATTAACAATCCACTTTTTAAATTATTAGTAAAAAAATATAATTAAAATTAAATCGTAGATATTTTCAGAAAATATGCCTTCTTTATTTGGTTTGAAGGGTTTTTGGATTTGATTTTTAAATCTATATTGTTAAAAATTCGAAAAATTCAATTTTTTAAATTTGTAAGATTTTCCAGGCTAATATTTGGGCTGTTAAAGTTTTAGAATTTTGAAATTTCTGGACCAAAAGGTAGTCCCGGTTCTAGGTGCGATGGCGGTAAGTTCCTTTTAGTTTTTGAAAAAGTCCTAATTCCATCAGCCCTAATGAAAATCACAAACATTAAATATGTCTCAAATTTTCCTGAATATATTTAAGAACGGAATATGGAAAGTGAAGTGGGAATGATCAACTGATGGGAGTTGGATGGCTTGGGATAAAAGGTCATAAATGTGGGAACAAATAGTCGGTATGCCAAAAAGGTAATTTGGATCCTACACTTGTACCCAACATAATTGTTTAATAATTTTTTAATTTTCTTTTTTAATAGCACTATTTACCCATATCGATAGAAGTGAATTTGAAGGAATTGTTGGGCGTTAGTGCGATTGACAAAATATCTTTTGTTGTATTTGGGCTTAAATTTGTATCAAATTTCCCTGCTGATGAGGATTGTTCAATTTGTTTGGAACATTCAGCAAATGGTGCCAAAGTGGTGGAGGCACATCCAACAACAAAAAGTGTAATTTCCATAAACTCATTTTAATATTCGATTTTTTGAATTTTTTTAGCATTATTTCCATGAAAATTGTTTAAAGAATTGATAAATATTTAACAAGTATCTATTGATTTTTTCACATTTTCAGGTTTAAACAGGGTAAAATTGATTGTCCAATATGTCGAAATAAAACAGAACATATCCTAGATATTTTAATTGGTATTAATTCAATATGAACTTTTTTCTAAGCTCCATTGCTAATAAAAATCATTGTAAAAAATATTTTTATAAAAAATTCATTATTATTTTTACAAAAATTGTAAATAATATTTTTCAATTTTGATATGTATTTCTATCAGTTTTTTTGGTTTAGTTTTCTTTAGTTTTTTGGAAAAAATTGTATTTAGTTATTTACAGAGTTTCGACATGTTTCCATTGTTGCTGGACCATAAGAATTTGGACGCACCGAAATTCACCGAAATTGAAAGAATTTTGGAAGAAAATCCTGAAAATTCATTTGCCTACAGACAAGCCAAAGCTGTCACGGATATTTTAAAAGAAACGATGGACAAATTGAATTCTGATTTGGCAACATTGATGGCGGAGTATAAGCCCGATGAGCTCAAAAAATTTGGGCCAAACCCAAAATTTGTTTTCTTCAAAATGGGCAGAATCTATTCACGCGCTTCATTGCCGGGTAAAAAATGAATTTTTAATATTGACTTAGGTATTTAGATTTGAATGCAAAGTTCGAAACTTATTTTAAACAGAAAAAATATTTATTAAAACAATGAATTATAGTGATATTTGGATACGAAAAATGTTATTAATTTTTTGGAAATCAGATTTTAATTGAGAAAAATTAAAAACTTCAAAAACGACAAAATATATCATTAAGGTAAAATCAAAATTTATAAATATTTTGCAATTTTTATTTGAAATCAATTTTATGATCTCTCTCAGATCCAGAAGATATCCTAGAAAATATTCTGGAAAAGATGCCGGACAATGATGTGCGCCAAAAGATCAAACAGTTGCAAGATCGGCTCGATTATGTCCGTGTGAATTTAAGGGATCAATTGGAGCAGAATGCAATTAAAACAATCAAAATCGTCTCAGAAAAAGGAGAAAGATGATGCTGAAGTATTATTAAGTTTAAAAAGTTTAGAATTTAGAAGGTTTTAGCTAAAATAAAATGGTAAGATGCAAAATATTCATGTTGTTTTTCAATCCAATAATATATCGGCATCATCGGAGCCTTGGGGGGGGGGGGGNGAAGGAGAGATTTGGGTGTTGAGATGTTCGATGGGCAATTTTTTGTATCCATCAAACCTTTTTTTTATAATCATTGCCTCAATCCTTGGGAAGGGACTTATGGAACTTGGTTCTTCGGAGCTCGTTTATTAACATTAGGTAATATAGGTATCCGTCATTTGTGCATCACAAAATTATTATTTTCCTGCCATTTATGGTGTTTTGGTCTTTTTTCGATTAAAAAATAACTGAAAGGGAATAAACTGAAAATTCCGAAAAAAAAATTCTTTTTTTCAACCTCATCCGTGGGAGGAGGCTTTTTGCAGGGAGGGGCCTCGGACCGACCGGTCCGAGTCCGATCTCTATTTTTTTGCCAAAATGACATAGTATTTCCACCATAAGTAATTAATTATTGGATAATTCGTATAGGACTGAATTGAGAGCATGACTTCAAATTAGAGATCGGACATCGGTTTTTGGTTTTTTTGGGGGAGCGGAGGTTTGCTATTTCTCTGAAGAGATTCAAAAAAATTTCTTCACACAAGTTCAATTCTATAATAAAATAGCGATCAATCAGTTTTTGCGGAAACGGATGATAATTTCATGATAATGAGTTAATTTTTTAAACCGAAAAATAGAAACGCCTACTTTTTATAGAATCTAATTATTATTATGAAGGAAAAATTTTCATGTTTGAAGCTCATTCCAGAAAAAATAGAAAAAATAAACAAAAAAAAACGAAATCCGATCTCTACTTCAAATAATTTTTATCAAGTTGATCCTTGCATGAGTTGGACAAAAAGTCGACGACCGGAAAATTAATTATTTGAATTTAAAACATTAAATTTTTACAACAAAACTTGACTTGGTTCTCCTTAGAAAATATTCATTAAATAATCAAAAATTTAGCAAAAATGACATTGCGGCGAAGATTGCCCAATGAGTTGTGCGCCGAAATTGTGGATGCAATGCATTTGAAGTGCAAATTTGAAATATTGAGGGTCAAAAATACAGAAGATTGTTCTATCTTCTCCAGAATTGTCCTTGACAACATCATCAAAAAGGTTTGTTGCATTCAAAATTCAATAAATTCGGAAAATATATTATTCGAATTATTTAAACATAATATTTTTAGTCTCCGATCACCTTCACCAACTACTGGGATTGGCAAAACTGCAATGGAAATATTGGATTTTCCGATGACGCATTGACAATAATGCACGAAGGTTCGCTCTATAAAAGTAAGGAAAATTAGGATTTCAGTCAGCTACGAAAAGCCGAAGATCAAATCCATGATCTGAAGTTTGCCAAACATTTTACCAAACATTGGATGAAATGTTGTTTAAATCAACATCCACTAGCCAAACCATTAGCCTGATGATCCACAATACATGACAAAAGTTTCAAAACATTTGCTTCATCCGAACATAGTAAAAACATGATCAGAACATTTTCTCGATGTTTGACCATGTTGAAATAGAACAAATATTTGAAAACTTTCAGAATGTCTAATAGACACACAAGCTAATGGTCTGGATGTTTGATTTTTGAATTTAAAAGGAGCTTTAATTTAAAAAGAGCCATGTTTGCCAAAGTTTGACAATGTTCGGATCACGGATTCGATTTCAGCTATTCGATGTTGACATTGGCTGAAAAACGATACTGGCTAAAATAAATATATAGCATTATAGTTTCAAAATAATTTTTACATGCATGGAAGAATATATGTCAATATTTATTATTAATCTGTAAAAGCTAAACATCTAATCACATAACTTGCATAAATTAAGAGTATAGAAAATTAAAAAATTCACCTTAATATAAATGGTGTGCCGACATTTGCGGCCCCGACACTTGCGGCCCATTCGCCATAACTCGGTTCAAATGAAGGCTAGAGAAATGAGTTTGATGTCAAAAAATAGAGCAAAAAATTATCTACAATATAAGCCAAAGTTCACCCAAATTGTTCCATTGTAAAAAAAGTTATGGCCAAAATACTGTGAATTTGGCCAAAATCAATATTTTGGCCATAAGTTTTTTCACACAGGCCCAAATCGAGCGAGCTTAGGCTCATTTTGTAGCTAATTTTTTGCTCTATTTTTTGACACCAAACTCATTTCTCTAAATTTGATTTGAACCGAGTTATAGCAAAAGCCGCAAATGTCGGGGCCGCAAATGTCGTACAACCAATATAAATTATGTTATTTAATCTTTTAGGCACAATTGTCCATGGTACAGTCCGATCCAAGCTTCCCGTGCCAAGGAAATTAAAGAGTGGAATTTTTTACTTCGAAATCACAATCATGGAGGGGTAAAAAAATTAGAAATTTCAAATTTTCCAACACATATAAAAACAATTTAGTGGCGGTGTGATTATGGGGTTGGGTCCTGATGCGTCGAAAAAGCCATCAATTGGTGAATGCGGTGATTTGCCGGATGCATCGAGCTCTGTTCTAATTGACGGGAACTGTACTGGAACGTTCTTTTATTATGTCAGTGGAAAATTTATGATGGATGGCAAAAATTATGCATATGCACCCGGATTTCGGCCAGGAAGTGTTGTCGGATGTGGCATGTGTTTGGCCAGCAATCGGCCATTTTTCACTATAAACGGGCAACAGATAGGTAATATTCTCATCATCGGGGCTGTCAAATTTGGGTTTTCTAATATCGAAAACTTTTGTGTTTTTTGAGTTCAATTTTGAAAAATAAAGAAGAGAGCGAAACTTCGAGTTTCAAGTTAATCAATTTTTTGGTTCCTCGGCTCTGGAGAAAATTTTTTTGATAGAAATTAACCTTTTTGGTCAGATTGTTCTTAATTTTTTGAAAATGTGAAAAGAAAAAAAAATTCAATTTAATTGATCGAATTCTCTAAATACATAGGTCGCAGAATTTTACCCATTTTAAATTTTACAGTTCCTTTCAATATCTTATTAAAAACCTCAAGTTTTTGAAAAATTTAAAATTTTTAAAGAATTTCGAAAGGCCAAAGTAAGAGCATAATTCTACTTTTTATAAAAATTTTGCCGAAAATTTATTAGATAAACTATAATTTTTAAAATTATTTTATATTTTAGCGATTTTGCCAGTACTGGACATGGATCTGTTCCCGACCATCACATTCTTTCATTCAGCGCTGTTGGAGACCAATTTTGGCCAAAAACTGTTCAAGTTCAACCAATTTAATCTCATTTTAGAATATGTAAGGGATACAGGCACAATTGGATGTATGTTGAATTGGGAGGAGTAGGTTGAAGAAAGGGTTGGAATTTGGAATGCATATAAATATAAAAAATAGTGAATCAACCAACTTTTGCTACTGATTTTGATAAGATAAAAACCGCTTGTTTTGATAGACTTTTCCTCATTGAATATCTCATTTTTTACCCAGATAAAGTTTAGGATTAAAGAAAAATAAAGCAAAAAATGAGTGTGCTTTTCCAGTTCTTTGCACTGGAATTTTTTAAATATTTCTTTTTTTTTAGAAATGGTCCTGGACTTTTCACATATGTAGAATCTGAAATCAGATTTGTCGTATGATTTCAGCAAATCTATGGTTTTGCTATCTTTTCCATTTTTATTAAAAAATTTGATAATTCTATAATGTAAAATTGCAAAGAACAAGAAATCATAGATTTGAGGAAATCTTATAACCAATCTGACAACAAATTCGAACTCAGCAAATTTCGAAATCCTCGGAACACAATTGTCAAATTTAATAGGAAAAACTATTTAAAAAATTCAAAGAGAGGTAAACTGGAAAAATATCAAAATGAGCTTTGTCTAAAAAATTACCTAATTTTGGATCTTTTTAGGTTATTGGCAGCACGAAATTCTTCCTCTCATCTAGGATATGGTAAGGTGATTGATTGACACCTTTTAAGTGTAAAATTATAAAGCCTATACCAATTCGAACCATTTTGATGGTACTCGCCGCCTATGTAAAAATGAGCCTAAATCTTGAGATTTCCCGCACATGTTTTGCACTTTTTTCTTTTTTGGGAACAATTTAAAGTGACACCTTTGAGGTGTCAATTACACAAGTGACAAATGATCACCTCCTTGTTTTGACAACTTTTTATGGAATCAATGGAATCAAATAACAAAATTTCAAACTATTTTCGCGGATTTCACCAAAGATTCGCAAAATTTTATTTATTTTTCAACATATAGATGGTTCTTTTTTCCCTTCCCTTTTGCGCGATAATCACCTTCCTCCATCCTTCCTCTAAGAGTGGGAATGACTCTACCATTCCCTCCCATGCTTACGCAACGCCCATCCGTCCCATCCTTTCTCATAGCGAATGGATGGAATGGACGCTACCATCCACTCTGCTTGCCGTCCCCTATTAGGTTAGAGTGTGAGAGAGAGGCGAGGGATGGAGGAAGGGAAGAGGTGCTGGCTAGACCAACATAGATGGAGTAAGTGAGCATATAGAAGGGAAAAGAAGTTATCGCAATGGCGAAGTAGTGTACTGAATCTCCGTTTTCCTTTCGCTCCCCTCTATCCATATCCATCTCATCCTTTAACTTCTCATCTTCAATCTCTCCTATCCTTCCTTTGCCATTGGGTACGGAGAACCCAAGGGGCTGGCTACCCAAAGGGAACATCGGTTCGGGAAAGCTTCTATGCCCGGGCCAAGAGCCCAAGTGCCCGGACAAGCTGAAAGAACCGGGCCAAGAGCCCGGGAAAAGCTGAAAGAAAAAGAACTGAAAGAGCTTCTATTTTTCAAACCCCAATCCCTTGAAAGGGGGCGTCAATTAGAGAGGTTTTCTGTGGGCCATTATGGATACTGTAGGTGACAATGCCTGCAACAAATAAATCGAACATCCTATAAAATCCTTTGATGCCAATCGGGTTGTTTATGACCGCCTACCATCTCGATACCAAACCATCTCGATACCGGGTATCGAGCGGGTAGCGCATCTCGATACCACCCATACCATCTCGATACCACTAATAAAAAATAATTTTTATTTTACATTTAAAATTTCCAATTTAATAACCAAAGTGATGTGATCAAAAATGGCTAATTGTCTTTCTTATAATATATAAAGTTCAAATAGGGTTAAGCCGGTTCAATAGGTGAGTGCTAAAGGGTTATTAATTTTCGATGCTGATTTTACTGTTGGTCTCTTGGCTGATCCCCTGGTTGGAGCTGGTATGGTTAGCTACCAGCTCGATACCCGGTATCGAGATGGTTTGTATCGATATGGTAGGCGGTCATCGCTTACCACATATCCTTTAATTTTAAAGGGACTTTTTCCAACACCCTTAAAGGGTCTTATTTTTTAACGCCCTTAATGTTCCTTATTTTTAAAAGTACTAGCACTTAATTTTTCTCTGAATCTTTGAAACTTAAATTAAAAAACTAACAATTAGATTTTTAGATGATTATCAGCTTTTAGATGTTTATTTTTTTCAACGAATAAAGTCATTTTAGAAATTATGTTTGCTCAGCTAATTAAAACAACAAAATTAATGATTTTAGAGAGCATTTGATTTTTGGCTGTATATTTCTTAGAATTTGTTTTTCTAGTTAAAAACCTATGAATTCAACAGCAATAGATTCTAAATTTTATATGAATTCCAATTTATAAGTAAAAATTTTTTCAATGAAACTTTTATATTATCATATTTTTATATTATCATATAAAAATAACATTGATCCTTTTTATCTTGATTAATACATTTTCATTGGAGCAAAAATTTGTTCAGAAAACTCTAATGGCACGTACCGGGAACAGCATCGAAAGCCATCTGCTGGATGACACGCCCGGAATTTACTGATGTTTTACATTTAATTTTGTAAAATTGTCCAAAATTATTTGACATCTTAAATAAAATTGTTCATTTTTTGAGTCTGATTGTTTAAAGTTTATTTAAGTTTCAGCATTATTCACTTGATTTATGATGATGAATAATCGATAATTACACGGGTTATTTTTAGTCTTTTTTTCAATTTTTGGTGATTGAATTGTTTATTAACTAAAATTACACAACCCATCCTATATAACTTTCCAACAATAAATTATTTTCAAAATACAATAGTTGTATTAAAAAGTCGGATGGCTTGGTCAAATTTTCATTAAAATGATTAAATCCATAATGTCATGAACCGGGGAATATAAATTTATAAGAAATAAATATGATACATTAGAAAATTCTTATAATTCCTGAATGATAATTCCTAAAAAAATTTTTATGAATTGCAAAAAAAAATTATTGTTGAGTATTTTAATTAACATTTCTTAATAAAATCAATCCGTATAAATTATAAGATTTTTCGAAAGTAACAAGTGGTTAATGAGCTAGTCGAATTAAATTGGAGTCGCCTATACTAGTACTATTTTTAAGGATTAGAAATGAACAACATTGGTCTATCATACAGGAAATTAAGCTATTTAAAATCTTTTTAGCTTTTTTCAAAAGATCATCCATCCAATGCACCCTGATCTGCCAACACTTGGTAATATTTCAGCAGTGTCGCGTCATTGTTCTCGCCACTAAATACAGATTCATAATAAGTAGTGTGGAAAAATTTCCAAATAACATATAATTTTGAAAATTGTTTTATTTTTTTATTACTTTTTAGTCCATAACGATTAAACTAGAACACTTTTGCAGTTTAAGTTCCAAATTTTTCGTAATATGTTTCGATCAAAAAAAAAGTCCCTGAGGAAAAGAAATATAAAGAGCATCAAAAATTTAATGATTTATAAATATTTTGCATAATCCATTTGTAAAATTTTAGATTAGGATAAATTCTCAAAAAACTTTTTTTAAAAATAGGCCTTATACATAATAAAAATTGATCACAGAGTGTTAGAATTTTTTTATGCCAAAATATACCCATTTGCATTCGGCGGATCGGCTCCATGATTCAAAGTTTGAAGATATTGTGCAAATTCCTCATCGTTCATTCCGTCTTCATTTGCATTGCCTTGGATGCGATTCGATGTCTTTGGGCTCCAAAATTGGAGTAATCACAGCATGCCACTAAAAAATTTCCGTGCTTGCGCGTTATCCCAAAAGTGCAAATGGTCCAAAGTACAAATTGTCGCGTTATTCAGTTGATCCATTACGTGAAAATGACGTCAGAATCGGAAGCAGCGTTAAAAATTACCATGAGAGTTTGTTTTCAGATGATTATATGGTGAAAATTTTTGAAAAAAGAAATTGAAAAAATTGTGGACCTAAACTGTAAAAGTACCTTATTTACAATATGTATTTCCTCTTTGTGTCAGCCCGATGGGTGAGGCCAAGTGCTTACCGGTTGACCCAAGAAAAGAACCTAACACATTTTTCAACATTCTTTTTCAAATTTTCTGCTAGTTATAATAAAATTTATTCCATTTGGGATGACGCGACAATTTGTACTTTGGACCATTTGCACTTTTGGGATAACGCGCAAGCACCAAAAATTTCTGTATGTAGCTTCGTAAAAAATTATATTTACATAAAAACTTTTTTCAAATTAATGGTAAATATTATCGAATATATAAATTGTTTGGCTTTCCTAACTATGGAATTGGAAAAAAATTATTTTTGTGTTTTCATCATTCTGTGCTCCCAAATTAGAGAGGTCATCATCATCTTATCATTTTCAAAATTGTTAAGTATTTGCATAATTTTATTTTTTATTTGATTTATAAAGACCATTGTTGTGTTGATATTGAATTTGTTTGAAGTGATTGTGGACTGCATTATGGTTGTGATCAACCTCCGAATCGCTCTCATCGGTATCCGAGTCCGTTGAAACTGCATTGAATTATTGTTTAATTTTATATGGGTTGTATTCTGCGGTCGTTAGAGCAAGAACAATTTAATTCCATTGTTGAGGTCAGAAGAGAACTTTGAAACGAAAAGCATTGTTCGAGTTATAACTCAGTTTAAATCAAATTTAGAGAAATGAGCTTGACATAAAAAGATAGAACTAATATAATAAGAATAAGCCCATCAGAAATGGTCTAGTCTAAAAAAAGCTAGGACCAAAATAATCGTTCATGCGACCATTTTCTATAAATTTGCCGATACGAATGATTATTTTGGCCATAACTTTTTTTTGCAATGGGCTAATTGGGATGTATTTAAGCTCATTTTATAGATGATAATTAGCTCTATTCTTTCACACCAAGATCGTTTTACTAAATTTGATTTAAACCGGGTTATAATCCAAACTGTGCTTTTCGTTTCAAAGTTCTCTTCCGACCTCATAAATGGATTTAAATTGATCTTGTTCTAGCGACCGTAGAATATTTATGTAATTGATATTCGCTAATTTTTTTAAATTTCTACCATAAGTCAAGAGTAAACAAGTTGTAGCGAAGAAATTTTGTACCCAATGATAAGAAATTTAAATAATGCTTTTTATTCAATATTTAAAATATAAAAAAAGTTATTACCTTCATGTTGATGGTTTGCGTTGGCATAGTCCGGATTTCCTTGGCCTGTTATTTTCTGTCCAAGATGTTCAATTATACTCTTACAGGAAGGACCATTTTATCACATGGTAATGAATCCTAAAAACAAATTGGAGGACGGAAGATGGATAGTTCCCCAAACTGATGCAAAATGTGATGAAACGACGGAAGTCCAGCGAAGGGAGGTGGATGAAATGTATTTAATGGATAAAAGTTGAAAACTGAAATTTTATGGGTTGTTTTTTGCTAGAGAAAATTCATCCCACTTTATTTAATTTTTTTGTGGTTTTTTGAAAAATGATATTTTTCATATATTCTAAATTTAATTTTGCTTTATTTTATCTATCTTCGTCCCATAATGGCACGATTTTCGCTCATAACTTTTTGGACCCTTAATATTCATAATAAAACCAAAATTAAAAATATTTGAACAAAAATTATCAATTGAAGGTTTTCTCTTGTTAGCTAAAGTAGATCTTTGTAAACCACGATATTCACATTCAGGGTTGCCGAACAGCCACATTTATGTGGCATTTGCCACATTTTTGACCATCTTGCCACATTTTTTCCACATTTTTGAAAATTTGGAATTTTCATCAAAAAATGATCAATTTTCTTAATAAAATAAGCTAATTTCAAATTTTTTTCTCCGGCGGCCTCTATCGGGACCGCCGGCACCCCTTAATACATCGAAATTTTCTCATAAATAGATATTTTTACATAAAAATTGTCAATTTTGTTGAGAAAAAGCTGAATTTTCAAAATTTTCTCGATACGGCAAAATACAAACTAATAAATTTATTCTAAAATAAAAAAAGGATCTAGGTATTTCAGAGAAAGTGCCACATTTTTCAAAATTGTGTGATAAAAATTTGTGCCATTTTTTGCAACAATTGGGGTAAATGTGGCAAAACATTTTTTATAAAAAGATTTAACAGAAAGTAAGTGCCCACATTTTTGCATTTTTGTAAAAAAGAGTGATAAAAATGTGGTAAAATTGCTTGAAAAAATGAAAGGTAGTGATGAATATTCCGAATAAATTTATTTTATATACGGATTTTCGAATGATTATTATTCAAGAATTTCGATTAAAAAAATGATCGACTTTCTTAAGAAAACGACCTAAATTCTCAAAAATTTTCTCCGGCGGCCCCTATCGGGGCCGCCGGCACCCCCACCCTATATAAGCCTTTATAAAAAATTAGTCTCAAAAAACATGCAATTTTCTCATGAAAATGGCCAAAAATTTTCAAAATTTTCTTCGGCGGCCCCTATCGGGACCGCCGCTACCCCCTAAGAGAAGGTGAACGATCTCCTTATTTCAACCAACAATTGCTTAATAAAGTGAAAAGTAGTGAAAAGAAGGTGAAATGTATGCGGAATATATTTTTGAATTATTTTATTTGGGTTTTGTTCTAAATTTAAAAGTGCCACATTTTTTGCCACATTTTTCTGAAAAAATGCCACATATTTGCCACATTTTTCGGGCAAAAAATGAGCAAATGCCACATTTTGGTGGTTTGGAATCGGCAACCCTGTTCACATTAGACTGCACTCCCGTGTACTCAAAGAGCCTTTACCGGATCCATTGTTTAACCTTTCTAACAGCAGATCTTTTTCAGATTCCACTCTTTTTACATCTCAACATATTCAACACATTTATACCAAGTATATTTTTGCAAAAAGAGACCATCATGCATTTCATTAAAATACAGAAAATTGACAATCGGCGGAAGATGTTTATCAAATAGAAAGATGGATTTTTATTTTTATACACTAATTTTACATTTTAAGAATGTTATTTAGAATTATTTGTCATTGGTTTATTGTATATATTGATAACAATATTGTTCAATTGATAACAATATGTATTTAATAAAAAATAAAAAATTTCTTCTAGAACCCATAAAAATTTGAATCATTTTTTTGAGCTTATAGAGAATCTCATTAAGAACCTCAACTTGATTCAATCGCAAACTAATAAAAATAAAAAGGTGTTAAGAAGTTAAAAAAACTGCTCGAGTTTAAAAAAACAAATCAAATCTCCTTTAAAAAAATGTTAATTAGCATCAAAATTTTTACAGACTACTCAAGTTTTTTTAATCCCAGTTCTATTAATAAAAAAAAATAAATATAACCAAAAATAGGCAGATTTTATGCAGATTTAAGATAGATTTAGATAGATTTATTTATTTTTATATATTTAATATAAAATCTGTCTTCTGGTATTGTTAATTTTCGAAATCGAAATAACGAAAAACACTTTTAGGAGATACTTTGAATTTTTGGCCGAATTTCGTAAAAATTAAAAATACCAAAAGATAAAGCATAAATTTATGCACAACTTTGCTTTTCATGATTTTTATTTAGATACATCCCTTTTTGGCCAGTAAATTAATTTCAAATTTTTAACAATTCTATTAATTTTCCGAACTTTTTCCAAAATAAATTTTCATAAATTTTCATAACATAAATTTTCATAACCAATATAATAATATCTTATTTATTGTTTTCGAATTTTATTTATATGAAAAAAATATAAAATTCGTTGATACTGAGAGCGAAAACTAAAATTCATACATACAATCTCACACATCTCATCACACAAGTGACAACATCACATGGGTAGCATCAGGTAGCACATGGGTAGCATTACCGTAATACCTGTATTAGACCCCCGGGAGTCTTATTTTTCAAACCCCCTCCAACAGAGAGGGGTCTATTACAGCAGGGGTCGGGACTAATTCAATTTGAATTTATTCAGTCAAGCCACAAGGTGCCATTGGCACACTAACAGTGGTGAAGAAAATACAATTGTCAAATGCTGTATTAAGCATCATAAAAATAAAAAATAAAACAATTATCTGATATGGTGTTAGGATATAGGAAAAAATAGGATTTTTTAATGAACTTTCAAAGTGATTGATTTGGCAAAGAACGAAATATGGAAAAATGTGGCGAAATTAATAAAAATAAGATAAATATCATACAAAACAGCTAATCGTGTTATGAATTAATCCACATTTTATGCCTTTTTATTATAAATCATTTTATCCTTGGTACCCTGTCATTTGCGCATCAGATATTATAACTAGCTTTAAACGTAACCTATAAACGGTTTAAAGAATGTCAGTTGTTTAGCCGTTACATTTTTTATTTCCATTTACATTTTTTTACGAGAAATGTCTGGCCCATAATTTTATAGGAAGGAATAAATGAATAGATCCAATCAGGGGTCCAATCTAAGTCATCCAAATAAGATTTTTGAACTTTTTAAGAATAAGGTCAATCTAAGCTAACAAATGGGTTGTAGAATTTACTGCAAAATCAACGCTTTCCTATTCGTGACCGGACAATTCGACAGCGAAATTTTATCAAAAAATAAAAATTTTAAATAGGTAATAAATTTTTAGAAAAAAAACATTAAATTTTGCTAGGTTAGTTTTTTTGATGCAGAATTCAAATCTGACTTGTGAGCTACCATAAATTCTTCAAAAAAAATCAGACCGAAGAAGTTTTTTACAAAAAAATAATAGGCCTGAGATTTTTTAAAAAATATCATGTCCATTTTTTCAAAAAAATTTCATGCCTCGAATTTTCACCAACAAATTTCCAAGGTGTTGAATTTTTCAGGTTTTTACAGTACAGACCTCAGTTTTTTCAAAAAATTTCTCCATTGATATTATGTATAATTAATTAGTTTTTTTTTAAATTTACTGTCGAATTGTCCACTGTCGAATTGTCCACTGTCGAAATGTCCACTATCGAAATGTCCACTGTCGAAAAGACCGGGCGCCTTCCCATTTTGTCAATTCCGAGAAAATTTGTTGGAAAATGTGAAATTGGTTCAAAATGTTGGATAAGCGGGCATAATGAAGCCAGTGCCACCAAGGGCAAACCGGTGCCCGCTAGGCAGCTCGAGAATTGCAAGATGTAATTTTGTGCTGCAGAATGTGCTGCAGAAGCACAATTGCAACTACTAGAGCAGCACGCGGGGGTGGGCATCCCCACCGCGGAGAGGGATTCTTCCGATCCAGACATTTTTGGACCCATCCAGAAGACCAAAAATAATCCTTTCCTTCCATGATTTTTCCAAAAACCATCGCCGTGTTACTTTTTTGGGAAATTAGTTATAAATAGGGCAGCACGTGGGGGAGGGCATTCCCCCTCGCGGGAAAGAAATCTGATTTTTTGGGTCCATCTCCATTTGGCCATACTTTTTCACAATGGGACCATTCGAAAGAGCTTATCAGGCTCATTTTGTAGCTAGTTGTTGCTCAATTTTAAGCAGGTAAAAAGTAATTGTCCCAAAATTTTGGGTCCACCAAAGTTGGGGTCCAATTTTTAAATTGTCCGTGAAATACAATTTACCGTCACATAGTATTATTAGCTATTAGAATGGAAAAGTAGTTTTATGCTAGCTAAAATTTCATGCTGATATAATACTAGGCCAAGTGCTGCAAGACTTAATGAATATCTATAATATTTGAAGAATATCAATATTTCAATAAATATTCAAAGTATTGGCTGCTTCAATTTTTATTAAATTCTCAATTATTAAACGCAAAATTTCTGGATAATAAATAATTGCTATTTTTTAAATTGTTTTTTAAATAATCACATATATATTTATTTCTCTCCGAAGGCCATTTTCTGGCTCATCTTAGTCTGCGATTAAAGCGATCCACCGAAGTTCCATCGAGCGGAGAATAAAGATCGCCAGAAAAAACGGAAGCCGAGAGCAATGAGAAATCGAATGGATCGCCGCCGCTCAAATGATTTTCCATTTATTTTATCCATATTTTTTTCCTTGCGGATTTAACGGAGAAATTCCCTATGAGACGGTCTTTGGTCTATTGCTGAGTTGTATCCCAAATCTCCAACTCCAGCGCCAGAATGATTAAAATATATGTTGCAAATGAAGGAGCAAAATCTATCGTAGAGATATATTTTGGAAAAATTTTGATTTAGCAAACTTTCATGATTTTGGATGGTGCGGATGATAAAACTATATTACTAGGTATTTGCATTTATATAAAACTCTAATAGTTTGGAAAACAATAAATTTTTGCCAGTTTCACCGTGCAACCCTAATTAGAATCTTCTAACTTATATTGATCNCCCCCCCCCCCGTTAGCTGGAAAGTACCCTAGAAAATGGTTAAAAAATTTGTTGCAAATGAAGGAGCAAATCTATTGTAGAGATCTATTCTGAAAAAAAAATTAATTCTTTTTAGCTTAGAAAATTTTTATGATTTTGGATGGTGCGGATGGTAAAACCATATTATTATTTGCATTTATATAAATCTCTAATAGTTTGGAAAAACAATAAATTTTTGCCAGTTTCACCGTGCAACCCTAATTAGAATCTTCCAGCTTATATTGATCCATATTTTATCAACATTTCTCCCACATTTCACAATTTTTGAGAAAATTCTTAAGTAAACTTCTTAATTCACTAAAAACCGAAAATTTTTGATTATTGGGGAAAATTTTCGAAAAAATGTTTTCTCATAATTTTCAAAAAGGAAAATACAATATAGTCAATTTTAACAAAGCAAAAATAGTTTAAAATTTTGAAATGGAATTTTGAAGAAAAATTTAGATTTTTTTGCCGAAATTTAGCCAAATTTTTGTCCATATTTCCATAATTTTATCCATTTTTGGATTTTTCATCCGTATGTATTTTATGTCCTTATTTCGCAATTTGTTGCCCATATTATTTCATGCCCTAATTTTTTTCATACACATAATTTCATGCCCTAACCGATAGGACCATCATATTCAGACTGCATTAAAAAGCGATTAGAATTATTTTGCTTTAAATTAGTATTGAGCGGGACCGGGATTTTTGGCAAAAACCGGGACCGGGACTGACCAGGACTAGCAAAACCGGGATCGGGACCGGGACTCCAGTCCCGGGGTGACCGGGAATCCCGGCCCGGTCCCGATCCCGGTCTCGGTCCCGCTCAACCCTACTTTAAATCTCTTCATACATAATTCTTCTAATTCAGAATGTATTTATTCACAACTGTGATAATTATTTTCGTTAAATTCAGCAATTTACCAGATGATCAAAGCGGTAGGATAAAAAATATCGATGAATATATAATTTTATTCGATTTATATGATGCTAGGACGTCAAAAATAATGCTAAAAAGGGCTTTTAAAAGTGTCAAATGCAAAGGATTGGCCGAAAATTTTTTTATAACTTGTTAGGCAGAAATAATAAAAAACCAATGTGCAGAATTTAATGCTCCATCCTCTGATATTTTTAGTTTTTGAAATTCGACCAAAAAGTTAGAAATTTTGCCCCAAATACCAAAAAATATAGGTTTTATATGGGATTTCAAACTTTTTGGCCGAAGTTCGAAAAACTATGTGTAAGTACTAAAATGCTTAAAATTAAATTTTACACATCTTTGCCTTTTATACTTCTGGCCTGTGAAGCTTCAAAAAATATTTTCGGCCATTTGGCACTATTTTTAATGACTAACAACAGTTTAGACTGAATTTATATCTGTTTTAGATTTATTTTTATCTTTTTTTTCTTACAGACAGAATTTTGCTGGCAGCAGACACCCGGGTGTTACGCCCCTACAAAATCAAGCCTTTGGACCCTGACGTCAAACAAGCAGTGACAGAACCGAACATGGAGTTGAAATTTCGAAAGGTCAAAAAACTGGTGACACAGGATCTGAGCAGGAGCGAGAGCAAAAAGCGTTTTGAGCTTTTGGGTAAATTGCTTTTTTTATCGAACTTGACCAAATCCAATAAATGAACTTGTATATATTAATATTCAGATTATTTATTAATATTTTTCAATTCATAAGTCTTAAAGTATTAAATACGCTAATAGGTAGAGCAAAAATTAATAAAAAATTATTTTTGGCCGAATCCTTTCAAAAAATCTATTCATTTTGTAATTATATTACCTTAAAAAAGATCAAGCATAGTTTAAAATTTTTTAAGCATATAATAAGATCTGTGAAAAGATCTGAAAAATCATCAAGCATTATCCAGAATCGGATTATGGGGATTATGTATAGTTTAAAAATTGAAGTAATAACAAAATTTAACTATTATTCTGTTTTTCATGGTATAAACTTTTAGAGCTACCTTACAAATTGTTTAATTTTTTATTTAGTAAATTGAATAATCTCCTAAAATTAAATGATTTTCAATAAAGTACCTATTTTATTTATTTTTTAAAATTTCAGAAAACAACAAGATCCAATTGTTCAATTCTCACCAACGGACAATAGCCGTTGCAACACTCAACGAGACCTGCAGGTTCCTTGACATTTTGGAATGGAATCAGCCAGAATTTGAACAACTCATCGCAATGATAAGTTTGCTTGGAAAGAGATGCGAAGATTCGGTAAGATCAGATAAATTAATGTACGGTGAATATACAGGTCAATAATTTCCCGCTAGGTCGATAATTCACTAGAGGGTCAATAATTCCCGAGAATTTTTTTGGGTCGTTAATTTTTCAAATAAAATTCGCGAAAATGCTTTTTCTTCATTGTATTTAAATTATTTGATAAATTCAATAAATTCTATATGTTGGGAGATTGATTTAACCTTTAGCATTTTTTCGTAGAAAATTTACTGTGTAAGACATGATCCGTATGTGCCAGATGTATATTCTCATAAATATTTATTTTTTTGTAAACACGTTAGCTATGCTAAATTAAACGGCAAAATATGCAGAATTTTTTTATTATGTTTATTTTTGAATTTCCATGAGGATTTTTTAAAAATGTTTGGTAAATCATATTTTTAAAAAGCTCTAAAAGGGGGTCTAACAGTTCTGAATCTTTTCTTAAAAACTTCAATGTGCATTTTAAATTTCCTTTAAAACCCAAAATGAGCACCTACTNTCTTTCCCCTTGAAGCAATTCATTTTGGCGAGTTTTTATAACTCACGACCAAGGGCGGCGCATGTCTTCAGAAATGCGGAAGGCATCTGGGATCATTTGGAACTGAACCAGGATGATGGGTTTAGCATCTACGGCTTCGGTAGCACAAATGCGCGAGTCTTGACTAGTTTGCGATCGCTTTTTGGTTAGATAAAAAATGAATTTTACTAAATAATAGTTTCCATATTTTCATATCAGTACGTTATTAAAACATGTTGTTTAGGTGGACAACGAAAACAGGTTGAAAACCTTCCTATCGTCCGCCAACGAATTCAAAAAGCATTCAGCACGGTTTATAGCCATTACAAGCCGGTGATCAACTCAAAAATCAAAGGTGATTAATTGAAATATTGAGTTTTTATCCCACACAAATTCAAAATTTTACAAAAAAGGAAAGGAGATTTAAAGAATTTTTAAATTTTCTAAACGAATAAATATATGCAAATATATTTATTTTGATGATGATAAAAAATAAAATTTTTAATACTTAAATAGAGTAAAGTGCGTAGGAGACCAATCTTGTACATTTTTAAAAGGATATCTGCTCGGCCCGGCAGGGAACGAAGAAGCCATCAGATGTGATCTTGACGAGCATGGGCTGATGAGATGCACAATTGGCTAATTTGCATATGATGATCACTTTGAACGAATACGATCCAACACTTTGAAAAAGAATGAATTTTGAAACAAATTCTTAATGATATGATAAACTGATGATGCTTGACTAATATAGTATTATTCAGTCTTCAATGGGATAGGAGTACAGTAATTTGCTGACTTCAACAGATTCAATGTTCTTATCAACTTTAGCGAATGATTGGGTGATTTGGCCTCTATCGAATTTAATGTCACTTTCTCTTACTTATTGTATAATAATAATAATTAAGCAAATATCTAATATACCAAAAAGGGGACTTTTAAAAACCCTTCAAAAAGTAATATTATTTGATAATTTCTTCAACTATTGAGCAATATGGGCATATAATTTTTAACTTTTAGTAAACAATAAAAAATTTACAACATGTATTGCATTTCCTAAAATGCGCAGTACCTGATGAATAGTGCTTGTAAAATGCTAAAAATAAATATATTAAATAAAATGCTTTTATATCATATTTTAATAATAAAAACTTTCATAAAAGGAATTTAATATTTTTTGAAAAAGAAGTGGATATCATCACAGCTATTCTATAGCAGTTATTCTTCTCAACTCCCTTTAATTTGTCAATTTTACAACTTGAAAATTAATTCACATTTTGCGTCATCCTTATCAAAAATCAGTGACTTTCCAGCCATCTTTTCTTGTCCATAAATTTGAAAATTAGACCAGCTGGCCACATGATTGATGTTACGGTGCCGACAACAGTAGGCAGTCAGACGAAATGGAGTTGTCCAAAGGCGACTGGCTGTGTTGAGGCCTGCTGATCCAAGTTCGTTGCTGGGCCCAGTTTTGAACAGCTTCAGCAAAAAAAAACATAAATATGTACTTAATACCGGTGGGGAACGGTCCAGTCCCAGCGCTAGGAAAATGATTATTATTCAGCTCAAACGCAACTACTAGAAAAACCATTCTGGTGTCATTAGATGGGTCTAAAAAAAGTCTGCTTTAAATTCGCAAAAAGGATCGTCCGGGTGGGTCAAGTGAGAAAAAAATTTATGGTCAAAGATTTGGCCATTACCTCTTATTCACTTGGCCAAGATCTTTTTGAAAAATTATAGCCAGACATTTAGACATTTAATGACTTGTAGCATTGATACTAAATGGCTAGATTAACACATGGAAATAATACAAATAAATATGTACATAATCCAAAGAACGGGATGGACAGGCCAAAAATGTGCAGAATTTTATGATCTATCTTCTTTATTTTTATTTTTCGAAAATTGATTAAAAATTTCCCTAAATTCCGAAAATAGGTTTGAGGAGAATTCGAAACTTTTTGACCGAACTATAGGCGATCCGCCGGTCGAAATGTACCCTGATCGCGAATTACCCTATCGTCTTTTTTAATGCCATTAAAGGGCCTTTTTTTGACGCAAGGAAAAATATAATATAAAACAATTTTTTGTTTTCCTCGCCTCTTAATTCTACTCGTTTACCTTGATGACGCGTCGAAACAACATCATCGGACTACAAACATAAGTGGGTGCTTCCGGTAGAGCAGGAGTTGAGTAATAATAATCATTCAAGCAGGCATCCGAGCAGTGAAAGCTGTCCAGTTCATGTGGTAAGTATGACATATCCCAGAAGTGCATCTGCTTCACATTCAAAAGCTACAAAATACAGGATTGTTTGCAGTAAAAAGGTCCATTAAGGCTCTAGAAAAAAAACTTTTTAAACTTGTGTTAAGCCAAAGTATTAAGTAATAACAAGCAAATTATTCCTACTTTTTGGGTAGAAAAATAAATTCCCAAACGACCCATTTTGGGTTCCATAGAAAAGTAAAAAAAAAGTCTAAATGGAGGTGAAGAAAGTGTAAATAAAAGATGTGTAACAGTGAATAAAATGAATAAATAAATATTAATTAAAAAATTATTAAAAAAAACGAACTAACTTTTTTAAAAAGTTAAAAAACTAAAAAAAATTTAGTTAGCCAATTAGTCCATTTACTACCAAAAATACATTGAGTAAATATGTTTTGCTCATTTTTTGGAGGAATCTGTTTAGGGATGGAGATTGTAAAAGAGCCTCTTTTTAAAGAAAATTATATATATTTTTAGAAATTTTCAGCGATACTTATCTATTCTCTTCCCAAGGGATTCTCCTTATATACGAGGAATTTGTTAATTTTTTTTGTAATGAATTTTTGTTAATGATAATTTAAGCTGTTTTTGAAAAAATCTCAAAAAATTTTAGATCATGGAAAAAGGATCCGGGCGTGCTCTGTTCTGATCGTGGAACTTTTAAAATGATCTGTTACTCCTGATCTGATCTGGGTCTCAGATTAAATCAAACCATGTCTAGTTCAGATCAGATCATTTTACAGGATTATTCTAACCTTGATTAATTTTGATACCTGTTGCTTCTGACCATCTAATAACCAATTCACGATTTCCTCCACTGGGTATGTCCATTTCCATTCCAGTTCCGAAGGCTGCTGAAAAGAAAAAAATTGATAAAATTGAAAACAATTTGACATGAAAGGTTTTTGAAGTGCCACATCACAAATTTTTGGAGACCCATTCCAATATTTTGAACATCTATATAACCACGACATTATCCATATTTATCCATGCTAAAAGGGTCGAGAATTTTTATAAAATTAAACAAAAAAATTTCGACGTGCTTCAGGTACAATTCATCCTTGCTTCAGATAGACACGGGGTCGTAACCATTTTAAAATTTAACCGCATCTGTCCCATCGTTTTTATTGGTCATTAACAAAATAAATGCGGTAAACGACACAAAGAACAACCTGAAGTACGTCGAATTTTGTTTTTAAATTAATATAAAAATTGTTGACCCTTTGTGGCACAAATAAATATGGATAAACCGTGCCTATATGGGTATTTGAAATAATGGAATGAGTCTCCGAACAATTGTGAGGCGTGGCACTTCAAACTTACCTCGTCAAATTCAGGGCTACAATTCATTAGAATCCAGCTCAATAGAACCCAACGGTCGAAAACTTTTTTAGACTTTAGGCCCCACAAATATATAAAAGAAAATATATGCAGAATTTTATGTTCTACCTTTTGGCCTTTTTAGTTTTTCGAATTTCCGTGGAAAATTTTTTTGTTTTTTTCGAAATTTGAAAACTAAAAAGGCTAAAAGATAAAGCTTAAAATTCCGCATAGGTATAATGTTTTTTGTATGTTTAGAGGTCTACTAAAAAATAATTTTGCCCGTTTTGTTCCAATGAGCTGGGTTCTAACCATACATAGGATAGGTCGGCCCATCCGCGTGCGATGGTGGGTGGGGAGGGGGTCGAACCCAAAATTGCGAAAGGGTCTAAAAATCGCCAAAAACTAAAAAAATTTCAAAATTTTTATCTTCAGACCCATAAATTGCGAAGCTCACCCCTTTACCGGCCCCTCTTGCGAGCGATGGTAGGGAGGTAGTCGACCCCCCTTATTTTTTCTATGGTTCTAATGAGCTGCACCCACCAGCGAGGAGTTTTTATTCTTCTCGTCTTCTCTTGGGTCGGGATTTTCCTTGTTTTAGGACTTTGATATTCGGACAAAACCAGATTACTATATACCTAGTATATAGTATGATGGATTCGATTAATACCGTTTTTATCAACCGCCACTGACAATGTATAAAACAAATCGGCACCATGTGTTGAAGATGTTCGGACAAAAAGGTCAATAATGTCAACAAATGGCTCCAATGGTGTTCAATTTGAATACAAATCTATAAATTTTTAACATATTTACAAAAATAATAATAATAATTTAAAATAGATGCCTAGTTTTATTTTTTTTAAATTAGTCTAATTTTTCTATGAGATTAAACCATATTGGTGCTTTTCTATTAATGGGGGGGGGGNGGGGGGTGTTGGGTACATTTAAATTATTATATTTAATAATCTTACTACTAGGTATTTTTTAATGAAAAATCAAAATTTTAAGAAGGTGCCCTATGTCCCGAGAAATGGCAGTAGAAAAAATGCCCAAAAATTTACCTCCCCCCCCCCGTTAGTACTACCATATTTATTTAATTGCCTGCTTTATTAAAAAATAATAATAATTTCCTATTAATTTTTTTAATGTTATTTATAAAAAAAAACAAGGTATGGGGCCGAATACCATTCGGCTCGCATCACCGCTTGGCTGAATGAATTGAGTGAATTGAGGGGATGCGCTCCCCACGGGCTTGAGTATATGGGATTCGAACCCACGCACGTCCCGGGATTTGTGTCCCCTGTGTGATGGACCACTACACCACGCCGTCGACATATTTACAAAATTTTATTCAAATTTTAGCATTTATAATCATAATCTGCTATGGCGTTTTATAAAAAAATGCCATAATGGGCGTTGTATAAAAAGTGCCAAAACCTAATATGTTCCTCAACAACTTTTTGTTAAGACTTTTTAGACCAAAACTTCCAGGGAGAAAATTATGCAGAATTTTATGCTCTATCTTCTGATATTTTTAATTTTTCAAAATTCGGCCAAAAAGTTCCAAATTTTCGTGAAATACCTTATTTTTCGTTATTTTCGAAAATTTTTGAACTTTCGGTTCGAATTTCGAAAAACTAAAAATACCAGCAGATAGAGCATAAAATTCTACGCAATTTTGTCACTGGAAGTTTTGTTCTAACAAGTCTTAACAAAAAGTTTTTGGAGAACAAACTGGGTTTTGGCACTTTTTTTATAAAACGCCCATTATAGCATTTTTTATAAAACGACCCAGCACTCTAGCATCTCTATAATCGCTCATATTTTATTGTGTTTATAATATGAGAATTGGGATAGAGGATTGTGTGTATTCATTAACTATTCATTGGACAATTTTATGGGCAACAATTTAAGAAGCATTAAAATACCCGAGTGAGAGCAGAAAGTTGTTTGACAAAATGGCCTAGGAATTTAATAGTATCATTGTTGATCGCGCTCGGGCACACGTATAGCTCGGTGAATGCCACAAATGATGGGGGCCAAAAGGCGGAGATCTGAAAAGAAAATCAATTGGATCAAAGAGGAAATACAGTTACTAACAATGAATTTTTAAATATTGACGCTGCGATCATGCAAATCCGGCACAGATACCTGGTTAACCGCCGGCTTTTCGGGTTATTTTAACAGAAATTTTGGTCAACTTATGGATACCCAGATTTTTTAACCAGTCAAAACCGGTACTGCCAGTTATTTTACGTGTCCACACTCCATTAATGTTCTGAACGCAAGATTAAGGAAATTATCTTTTTTTTCGTTTAGATATAAGTCCGAGTCAAGAATAATAGCCTCTGGAGAAAATTTTAAAATATATTGTTTTTGTTTTTCTTATGAAATTTGCACGTTTTTGTGTCCTTTTTACATAAAATAATAAAAGAAGACCAATTTTATAGTTCGTTTTTTTGTCCCTATAAAAATAAAGCAATGTACCTATTAAAGTAGGGTACTTGTAGAGTTTGGGTACCAAATTTTACCCCCAAAATTTTGAGGGAAATTTTCATTTTTTTGTGAAAAAATTATTTCCCGGAGTAATTTTTCCGATTGACGTAATGCGTCTCCTGACGTCACTTTTTTACGTTGACGTATTTTCTTAATATTTTTGTATTTTTAAAAAAAAGTGACGTCAGATGACGCATTACGTCAAAATGAACGTCAAATTCGGATTCAGCATCAGAAATAACCCCTTGAGAAGAAATTACAAAAAATTCAAAAAAAAATTTTGACGTCAACGTCAAAATGTAACGTCAGATAACGCATTACGTTAAAATGAACGGATATTATTACCCCTTGAGGAGGGAAAATTACACAAAAAAATAAATTTGAAAATTTCTCCAAAATTTGGGGGTCAAATTTAATACCCAAACTCTACAAGTACCTAAAGTAGGATAAATTATTTAAATAATTTAAATATATCAATAACCAAATAAATGATTTTTTTTTTATATATTAATTATTGTTCTATGTCACAACCGTGCCACGTCGTTCCCCCAAAAATAACCAAGCTTAATACTTTAACCAAAAAACTTTTTAAACCTTGTCAGACCAAAATTAGACAAGTAAAAAATATGCCGAATTTTATGCTTTACATTTTGGTTATCTTTTTATTTTCCAATTTTCCTATAAATTTTTTGAAATTTCCCCCAAAAAACATGTTTTTACTTGAAAAAAAGTTTTCGGCCTTTGGTTTCTAATGAACTGATGAGTTCTATGAGGTGTAGCCGCCGCCTAGATTTACCATTTTCCCAGGGGTATACCGGATTATCCTCCGCCATGTAACCAACTATTTTGTTGGGCAATGGCTGGCGATGGTGATGGCAGTAGGTTGCAGCCGAATGGCCAACAGTGTGCGGCCAATGGGCAAAGTTGGCGGACAAATCGGTTGTTGACCAGGGCATTTCAACGATGAACCATGGGTCCATTGAGTCCATTATTTTTGGCTGGTCGAACAGACTGCACACATCGTCGGCCACCTCATGGGCATGCCACTGGATTATGATGTAGGGCAATTAAATTGTTTTAAACACAGATTTATATATTATATCTCAGTTTTACATAGATTTATCTTTTTTCCGGAGGCATAATTATTAGGGTCGTAATTGTTCAGCCCAAAAATGCCTAAAGATATTTTAAATACCAAATTGTCCTCAAACCGCATATTTATCCATTTTTATGTATTTTACGAAAACTCTATTTTTTGCTATTTCGGGAAAATTTCGAAACTTTTTGGCCGAATATAGAAAAAATAAAATAAAAATACCAGCAGATAGAGAATAAATTCTGCATATTTTTGCTTTTTATGCTTTTGGTCTAACTGGTCTAACAAAAAAGTTTTTGGTCAGACTTCAGCAGCATTTGGCGTTTTTAACGCCCACATNGCCCCCCTTTCCAATAGGAGTTCATTTGACCCCCCCCCCTACAGAAAGGTAAAAAATATATTTTGTATTTCTTTTAGCATAAAATGTCAATTTTAATATGTTAAAATGTGTTAAAACATTGTTAACTGAACCTTGTTGGTTAATATGACAACATTGTTGGGTGCAATTTTTAAGTAGAGTTTCCGACATCGATGTATAGTGGACACAAGATGGCGAACAACAATGGCCCAATGGCGACATACCAGCTCTATCTCCTAGAAAAAAAACATGTGAATATACCTAAGTAAATATGAGTAACCTAAGTAAAATCCTAAGTAAAAAATCCTAAGTAAAATCCTAAGTAAAAAATCCTAAGTAAAATCCGAGTTCCATACTTAATCATTTCTCCCTCAAAAAGTGGAAAATTTTCCTAGAAATTTATTAAATCTCCCCAGAAATTTAAATAACTACAGCATGTGGCGGTTTTTTTAACGTCCCAGCACCATATGTAGCTGCGTCTTTAAAAATTTTTGGTTTGGCCCAACAAGTTTAGAAAAAGTTTCAGGGATTCCATTTTTGGAACTTTTTGGAGAAACACGCCAGTAGGTTGTTCTTGATTTAAAATCAAATACATACAGTTCATTCCATAAAACCCACAAACATCCGAAACTCAACCACCACAAACCTGTTTGGCCAATTGCGCGCGTGTAAAGAATCGGCTGAACAAAACTGCCAAAGTGTCGCTATCGATGATGGCACGACTAGCAGTAGCCATGCAAGTGAATGCACTGAAACAACATGTGTACCGTAAAAACTGTATTAGAATTAGAACCTCCGGAACCTCCGTGGGTATATTTTTAGGCCCGCTAGAGAGGAGGTCTATTTAAGGGGGGGGGGGCTTCTAATAATGCAAGCGGATAAATTGTGCCGCGATCCCTATAGGGGTCACTGAGATAATTTTTGAAAAACCTTGTTTTTTTAAGAAAATGAGTGGTTTTCAAATAAATTTTCCAACTTACAAAAATAAGAAAAAATCTTATAAATATGTAAGAGTAAGAACATTTAATTCTGTAAGGTTGGTAACACCCCAGCACTAAAAAAAGAAATTTTGCAAATTTTGGGGCCACTAATGTTGTGTATAACCTGCTTGCGGGGCCGCGGAATCGATAATGACGATGGGGCGGGCTGCCCCTCATGTGGTAGTGAGGAGTGAGGAGACCACTCTTTGTTTGTCAACAGCATTATACCTATACAGAGTGTGTAATAAGTTTTGAGCCCTCCTCGCCAATTTCATAAAATTATTTTTTTAAAAATCAAATAAAATAAAGTCAATCCCTCAAATATCTATCATTATGATCGATCATATTGTCCCTCTTTGGACAAAAAATCAAATCTTTTTGCTAAAAATTCAGAGGAGTTAGAGGGCAAATACAAAATGAGGTCATTTTTGACATGGTCAAATTGGACCAAGTTTTTCTCAAAAATAGGAAGTGCTTGGGAAACAATTCAAATGCTAATCTGATAGAGCACAAATTAATTAATATTCTGGGTAAAAAGGAGCTTCCTAACACATCAGATAAAAATTTTCACGGGGGTCGAATTTTCAACATCGATTTTGAGCTGACGGTGTTAGGACATTTGCGCCGCAGACAAATGCGCCGCAGACATTTGCGCCGCAGACACATGCGCCGCTGAACAAATTCGACACTTGCGCCGCAGACATTTGCGCCGGGACACTTGCGCCGGGACATTTGCGCCGC
This sequence comes from Rotylenchulus reniformis, assembly GCA_001026735.1. Taxonomy (NCBI): domain Eukaryota; kingdom Metazoa; phylum Nematoda; class Chromadorea; order Rhabditida; family Hoplolaimidae; genus Rotylenchulus; species Rotylenchulus reniformis. The sequence goes on from LDKF01000570.1 coordinate 61,385, forward strand.
AGACATTTGCGACGCAGACACTTGCGCCGCCGAACAAATCAGACATTTGCGCCGGGACATTTGCGCCGCTCCACAAAAGGGACACTTGAGCCGCCCGAATAAAATGAAATAAAAATTAAAATAAAATTCAAAATAAATTAAAAACGAAATGGGATAATATCAATCATCATTGCTCAGTGCGATACACTCCAATTAAGGAAAAAATATTTAATTTTTTCGATAGGACAAGAATAGAGATCGAAATAGTTGATCCAGATATACAGATATGTATGGTCCAGATATGTAGTTATTTTTTTACAAAAATCGGTATATCTTATTCATCCGACGATACCTTTCCATTTTTAATTTATTTTGAATTTTATTTTAATTTTTATTTCATTTTATTCGGGCGGCGCAAGTGTCCATTTTGTGGAGCGGCGCAAATGTCCCGGCGCAAATGTCTGATTTGTTCGGCGGCGCAAGTGTCTGCGTCGCAAATGTCTGCGGCGCAAATGTCCCGGCGCAAGTGTCGAATTTGTTCAGCGGCGCAAATGTCTGCGGCGCAAGTGTCTGCGGCGCAAATGTCCGCGGCGCAAATGTCTGTTAACCGAGCTGACCATCCAAAAAAATATTTCGCCATGAAATGACAAAAACAAGCCATGGGAATCAAATTTTTGAGATATATAATCTAATTTGACATAATACTATTGAAATAAAATGATTTTTGCTTTAAAAAAGCCTCACAGATGAAATTTAAATTTTGCTCCCTAAAAATACCCCAATTTATGGAGTTTTTGGCGATCTCCTAAAATCTTTGTTTGAATTTTGTAAAATCTTAACCAAAGGATGTAAGTGGGCCGTCCCCCTTTTCTTTGGTATTTTCTTAAATAAAGTGATTAATTAAAAAAAAAATCTTTCTTTAATGTGAAATAAAAAAGAGTTTTGTGGACTATCTTTTTACAACAATTCTAATTTTTTTATCCTTGAAAAATCCTTAATAAGAGTCCATATAAATAAGTGAATTTTGCATTTCACTTTTTTGCTTTTTTCAATCAACTCAAAATGTTGCCAAATTGGAGAAGTCATAGTGTTAATTATTCGTAAAATTATTTGTTGTTATAATGATCCTGAAATTTCAGATTATTATCATTTTTAAGTTCATTAATTTATATTAAATTGGTAAAAAATGCAATTTTTTGCAATAATAGTTGTTAAGAAATAATTGATTGTACAGGGTGCGAGAAAAGTTCGGAAACTTTTTATAAGGGCGAAATTTTTACAAAAATATATTTAGACAATTAATTTTTTCAACCAAACATAATCATTAGGATGTAAACTAACTGAAAAATACAACAAAAATCCGAATTTGATTCTATTCTTCGAATTATAGGGGACCGAACACACTCGGGTCAGGGCCCACTTTGGTCGGGCCTATTTTTCCACTAAATGTGGGCTAACTTAGTTTTATCGGATTTCAAGCTTCTTCTTTTTTGCTGTAATTACAAATAAAGATATTTTGCTACAATAATTTGCAAAAAAATAAATTTTCTCAAAACGATTCTGAAAAGTTTTTGGGAGAACCATTTTGTGATCAAAATTCGATTTTCAAAATTGTCCAAAAAGTCAAAAAAAATTGCACACTTTGATGGTATAATAACCATTTTTGGGTTTATTTTTTTTAATTTAAATGATTTAAAACATATTTTTTTGCAACCTATATTAATTTTACAGACCAATTTTGAAAGTGAGAAAAAATTCCAAGTGGTTCTGGGTCATGAAACCCTTGGTCGCGCACCTTTCTTCAGTGATTGTGGCCAAGGTCCATTCCAAAGCAACTTTTAATGAATCCGCTCTTAAGAATTTTATGCGCAAGAATCTCTGCTATATTAATGAATAGGGGGATTAATTTAATGAGGTGAAATTCAAAGAGTTGCTAGGCCATACATTTGTGCTTCAGAATCCCGGAAACAACTTTTTCATAGGGTACAATTGTTGTTTTCAACCCAATTTTTATTGCGCTGGTTTGTATATCCTCTCAAATTGTGATTTTTGTTTAGTTTACATCCTATTGATTATATCTAGTTGAAAAAATCAATTGTCTAAAAATATTTTTGCTAAAATTTAGCCTTTATAAAAAAGTTTCCGAACTTTTCTCGCACCCTGGGACGGGGACGGGGTCCCCGCGGGGACCCCGCGGTAACCCTACTCAAAACTTATTACACACCCTAACAAGGGAACATATCGAGCTGTGAGTATTCAAATCTTAATTTAACCCATCCTATCTTGTAACGCACCCTCATATTCCATCGTATATTTTTGGCTTTTTTCCCCGCTCAGGAAGTGAAGGGTAGAAAAATTCGTTTAAAGATTAAGCGAACGGTCGTTTATCCACGCGGATCATCCACCCATTGGAATAAATCTACCGTACTAGGCATAATAATTATTACCCATGACCTTACTGGCTTATATTTATCTTTTTAACTTATCAATTAATCCCCAATTGTTTTTATTGCACATCACATTATTGTATTTTTGCATGGTACAATCGACGCCGTCCCAAAAGGGCGGATGATCCGTGTGGATGAACGACCGTTTGTTCATTTTTATAACCAATTTTTCTACCCTTCACTTCCTGAGCGGGGAAAAAAGCCAAAAATATACGATGCAAAGCGAGGGTGCTCTACAAGATAGGATGGGTTAAATTTCGATCTGAATACTCACAGCTCGGGATGTTCCCTTGTGAGCTAAGATATATTTGGCTAGCCATCCACCAAATTCCCTTATCTCTTGGATCCAAAATGGCATCTTTAGGGGTGCATTTTCATCCCCGAATCCCCGCGGGGATGAGGGTCGGGGATGTCGGGGATGGGATCGTCGGGCACGGGGACGGGGATGAGGCCCAAAAAAGTCGGGGACGGGAGGGGGACGGGGGGGATATCCCTCCCCGTGTCCAACCCTACTAACAAGTTAAATTTGGGACAATTTTGCGCCAAAAAGTCGAACTAAATTGTCATTAAAAACCGACATAGATTGTCGACTAAAAATTAACTTTTACTATCCTAATCATGCACCTACCTTATTAATCTAATTCTAATTTACATGCAGTAAATTCCGGTGAGTCCTTTCGGCGCGTGTTTGCGTGCCGTCATTGTCACGTGGTGGGTCGTTTCTTGAAAAAGTGCAAAATGGCAGAAAGGCAGAGATGGTGATGGTCGATAATACTATTAAAATGATTTTTAAAAATTCAGAACAATTAAATAATAACAAAAATAAATAAATCTAAATAATTTAAGTATTAAAAAATTAAAAAGCATAATTTTTTTGAAAATCCTATAACCCTAAAAGTCCATATATTTAACTGCATAGAACTTTTTAAATTCATTTGTTGAAAATTTTGGTAAGTTAATCTTAGTAGTTTCCGCCTATAATGCGACCCATGACAAAATGACAACCCGGAAAAAATATGCGCCTTGAATTCTTATGTATATTTATTTAGAGAATGTATTTTAAATCTTTTCCGATAAATAAGTTGTTCATAAATTTGAATCCGAACGGCGCTATAACTTTAATAAATTCTGAAGAGCATTTTATTTAAAAAATATTGCGTTATAATTTATGGGTTGCAAAATTTCAAAATTATATAATTTGAAATATTAGTATTATAATTGATACTTTCGATAGAGAATAAACATAAAAAATTAAGAACATTTACGAGAGAGACTCGAAACCTAAAAAAGAAAGAGACTAAAGAGAGAGAACGAGACTCGGACCCAAAAAACCAAGAAAAAATTTCGAGACCGAGGCTCTAGTGCTTTAGACTTTCCAATGCAAATGTGTGTCAAATTTTTGGATTGTCAACCCTTTGTTATGTTAAATTTGTCAAATTTTGACGATGTAAAATTAGAATTTTGCGCTTTGTCATTACAATTGTTTTTATGGATATGAATAATAAAAGTATTATCCTATTCGAAATGGGAATTTCTTTTTTTCAGACTTGTCGTATGTCCAGATTTCTGTCCGGTACGCCCCTTTGTGTAAGCCAGTGAGTGGCGGCCGTTGTGTGGCGGCTGGTGTGTGGCGAAACTTATCTAGCCTAAAACTTTTTTTGAACCATTGTAGAACAAAACTATAAAAGACAAAAATGTGCAGAATTTTATTCTCTATTTTCTGATATTATAAATTATATTTATTGGGCGGATATTTTATCACAATATTATTATTATGGAATGTTTTTTTGAGCTTTATTGAAACCTATAAAAAATTTGATCTTGAATTATAGACTTATACTATTAATTTTAAAAAATAATACTTAAAACTGGACAATTTTTTGGACAATTTTTTGACAAATTTTTAGCAAAAATTTAAGATACAAATGAGTTTAGTAAATGAAAAAATTAGATCAACTTTCTAATTCTAGAGGATGATAAGAATTTTAAAGCTGTCATTCTAAAACTCTTTTAAAAATACTGTTCTATGATAGAGTAAGATGAGAAATTTTTTATTTACAACCCGTCAAAATTTTTTAATTATTTAAAATTTTGCTTATTTATAATGTTTGGCAAATTTTGAACGGTTCAAGCCAGGGACAAAAATAAGTGCTAAACATTTATTTATTGAAGATGTAAAATAATTTTCATTAAATAAATCTTCTATTCTATGAAATTGCATTGTTTTCACGTAAGCTAAACCAAAAACTACTTACAAAAAAAAAACTCAACAAAGTTAACTAAAACTACAAAACTGCTATTACAAAAAAGATTCATAAAATTGGTATCCGAGATAAAATATATAAATTTATCAAAAACTTTCTTTTTATCAGACAGAAAATTTCGAATTAAAATCGATCAAACTTAATCTGAAAATCTCCTATAAGTTCAGTGGCTCCCCAAGGATCTGTCCTTGGGCCACTTCTATTTTTAATATTCATTAATGATTTGCAAATTTCTCTTTCCAAGAGCATTGGCATAAAATTATTTGCCGATGATATTAAATTATATAGAATTTATAAAAATGATTCCGAAAAGGAAGAATTTCAACAGCTTTAATAAAATTAATGGTCAATATCAATTGTCTCAAAATCACTACTTAAAATTACAATAGTTTGTATTTAGATAAGAATAATTCAAAAACAGATTATCAATTTTTGAAGAGAAAATAACTAAAATAGAATGTGAAAGGTTCTTGGAATCCTGATAGATTCTAAACTGGAATTCAATGGACTGATTAATTATATCATCAAAAATACTTTAAAACATATCAAATAGAGTTTCAAAAACACGTGATCTCAATATCCTAATATTACTTTATAAGGTGTATGTTAGGCCAAAATGGAGTATGCTACTGAAATTTGGAATCCATCAAAACAATTTTTAATAAATAAGTTGAAAGAATCCAGAAATTTTTTATCAGAATTGTAATGCGGTTTAACTCCTATATCATATGAAGAACGACTCATAGTTTGAAACTCCAAAAACTCACTGATAGAAGGGAAATTATGGATTTAATCACTGCCCTTAAAATTATCCGAGGGTTTACCCATCTAAATTCCTAAACATTTTTCAATTTCTCAGAAAGATCCACCCGAATACGGCTCCTTCTTAGAGTTAAAAAGCATAGTAAAAGAACACAAAATAATTTCTTTCATCGAATTATCAGTCATTGAAATAAATTGTCAAAAATAGCCATGAAAGATTTAAAGAATTTCCTCAAATTAAATGAGGTCCTAAGTGAGAGAGGTCGCAATCTTTTTTTGTATATTTGTTATTTTTTGACCTTATATCCATATTTGCATTTAAATTGCATTGTTTGCATCACACAAGAGTATCAAATGATACCAGTGGTTTGCTCAATAAATAAACCTTAACTGGAAAAAATATATAACAAAATTTTTTTTAATAATACTGGTTTAAAATTTTCTCCGGCGACTCCTATCCGTGGCCGCCGGCGACTGATGAAAGCACAGTGAGAATTCTCCATAAATTTGCTTTGAGCGAATGTCGGCGTTCCTGGGTCGCCGTAGAAATTTTTGAAATTTAGATTAATGTATTTCTTAAGAAAATCGGACAATTGCTTTGAATTAAAATTTTTGAAATTTTCTCAAAATTGCTAGTATAAGGCATCTTAAAATTTCACACAGGATATTAGAAACCCCATAAAAATTTTTTGAAAATTGAAAATTCTTAATTCAATATAAATAAAAAAATATAAATTATTAGGTGAGCAATTTTAATTTCAATTCAAAATGTCAAATAAATCTAAATAACAAAAACTAGATTTTTCAAACCGCGCTATGACATGCAACCACAATTTCTTACATTGTGCGAAAGACCAGAGATGTGCATGTTGGTTACAAAAGAGCCGCAACGAAAAAAAATAACAACAAATTACATGATTTTTTGCAACCCATAAGCAATAATGGAATTCTTATTTTATGAAGAATTCTAGATTATGCCTATAATAAATATACGCCCCGACCATCTCAAAAAATTTATTTTTTATTAAACAATGAGTGAATTGGTAAATATTTAATAATAAATTTTTTTAAATATTTTCCTTTATTTTTGGAGATTTCCATACCTGCGTTTTTTAACGAGTGAGATGAAATGCATGATCAGATTTAAAAAGCTGTTTATTATCGTGGTACGACTTTTGCAGACCCGACTTTTGCAGATTAGACTTTTGCAGACCCGACTTTTGCAGACGACATTTGCAGACCACTTTTGCAGACCCGACTTTTGCAGACTTTTTCCAGACTAAAAAAATGGATGACTAATAAATCACATATTTTTAAAAACAAAAGTAAATGAAATAAATGAAACTATAAATTCTAATATAAAATGTATACTAATAATGACAATACAGGGTGACCAAAAAGTCTTTGCACTCATTAAATTTTGAATAACTTTTTTATTAATTAACAAAATTACAATCAAATACTATCAAAAGATGCCCAACAAAATAGAGTACTTATATAAAAATTAACTTAAAAAATAGTCACCCTTGGAATAGAAATTGAGACGAAATCGCGCGAAAAAAAATTCCACGCTGGCACGCAGCTCTTGAATCGGAATTTTGTCCCATTCTCTAAGAAGAGCCTGCATAAGCGACTCCAAATTTTTATGAGCAGTAGCACAGGCCCTGGTCTCCAAAATAGCCCTGATGGAATAATCCATCGGGTTCAGATCAGGAGAATAGGAAGGCCATTATTGGGATGATAAAAATTCGGGCAAATGAGTCAGGCGCCAGGTCTGAACTTCGTGAGCTCTGTGGGTGGGTGCTAAATCCTAATGAAAAATTTCAACTCTGGTCCTAAAAGTAGCCCATAGAATGAGGTTTAAAAATACCCTAAAAAATTTTCCATAAGTAATGATCTTAATTGAATTTGGCCCATGGTTTCATGAAAAATAGGGTTTTTTTGTCCCTTGATTAAATTCTGCCTAAACCATAATTGAAGCCGGATGTTTGGAATATCTGACAATATGGTTAGAAAGAGGAGGATGTTTTGCCCATATTCTATCCCTTTAACGGTTTTGATAGAGCTCGAGTGAAAGAAATTTTTCGCCCGGAAGAAGGATGGGGGGTACCTGCGTGCCAGCGTCGAATTTTTTTTCGCGCGATTTCGTCTCAATTTCTATTCCAAGGGTGACTATTTTTTAAGTTAATTTTTATATAAGTACTCTATTTTGTTGGGCATCTTTTGATAATATTTGATTGTAATTTTGTTAATTAATAAAAAAGTTATTCAAAATTTAATGAGTGCAAAGACTTTTTGGTCACCCTGTAAAAGT
>LDKF01000571.1:8910-21321 GCA_001026735.1 Rotylenchulus reniformis
TAGTTGAATCTGCCGATGCGGTTGTCGAGCGAAGATGCGATGGTCGCGTGTTGAGCACTTTGGTTGACGACTTGCTGCATCTGCGGTTGAGCACACTGCTGATTGGCCAGGAGCTGCGCCATCATTGCCTGTTGCTCACGCATTGCTTCCATTTGCTGTGCCGCTTGCTGCGCCTGTTGCTCCAGCAATTGCGTCAGACGCACAATGGTTTGATCCTTGCTAGGTGCCATTTGCGTTGAATAGTCTTGTCCTTGAGGTTGATTTGCTGACTGCGCCAATTGTTGTGTCCTCGTTGGAGAATTTATTCAAGACAACAGAACAGAATATAGGACAATGGAATAGAATGGAATATTGGAATGGAAGCTGGAATGGGAATGGAAGGCAAAACAGAAGAGTGACAAATGCTGGAAAATGGATCACTTATATAGGTGGAGATGTGAAGGAAATACAAAGAATAATTACATGAACTGGGATACAAGCGAGAAAGAATACTACTAAGAAATATTATCACACGTGACAAGAATCTTATGTCGATCATGCTCATATCCACAACACTATTAATAAAATGGACATAAACAATAATTTTAAATATATATTTTTTATTTTTTCTAAATTATTTTTATGCACATTTTGTCATAAAATAGATAAATTTCATTGAAATTTTTCAGTGTAAATAATTTAATTTAATATTTTCCATGATTAGATCTCAATTGATGAATATTATTTTTTGGATGATTTTTAAATTATAATAATATATTATATATTTATGTAAGTTATATAAATTTATTTTAGAGTATTTAGATTAGTAAATATTTTTAAAAAATTATTTTATAAATTTGTTTTCTATAACTTTACTCAAGTTAATTTCTCTTTTATTTATCCTGAACATTATTTAAATTTATTTTTTATATTCCGGTCTCTTTTACATCTTACAGTGCTTTTTCAAATTTGATTTTTGTTATTAAAAAATGTATTGATCTTCTGTTTTTTTTACAAATTAATATTATTTTTTAACTTATTTTATGTTTGTTTTATATTTAGAAAAAAATAAATTTTATTTTCTAAATGCTAATTCAATTAGTAACTTTTTTTGTATTTTAAATTTTTTATAATTTTTAATCTTTCAATAAAATAAATTTATTGAAAGAATATCTAAAAATATTTTAAATACACTAAAAATATTACACTTTGCTCCAAATATCGATAGCATTGTCGAAGAGATCGCGTAACCATGTTTCATCGTAACCATGTTTTAGATAATTTGCTTTTTTGGCCAGAGTAGTCTTTAACCTAAAACTTTTATATTTATTAAATTATTTATAAAATCACTTCAATATATTCGTTGTCCATTTAAGCGTCTTTCTCGCAAATATATGTGATTTCATAATATTTGTCCAAATAGCAAAGCTGGAAATTGTCAGGAATTTATGATTATTTTTAAATCATATCATAGCTGTCCATGTCCGTGGATATCGCATGAGATATGCAAAGTAGAGGGTAACTTTATTTTTTATTGTCCCGCCCCAGTGTTTTGAAACATTATCACTGATCATTATTATTTAATTCCAATATAGCATTCAATTAATTTTTATATGAATTTTTATAGTGAACGAGATATTCATATTACAAACATTAGCATTTTGACCTTATTTTCAAAGAAGTGATTCTTTAAGTTAAAAAAAACCTATTTTTTCTTTTTTTTTTTGCAAAAATTGATTCTTTATAAATTTNATTAATTTAGAATTAAATCAAATTAATTTTACAATCTTTTGGTTAGCATTTTTCAAAAAATAACATAAATTAATAAATTTTCACTTTGATGTTCAGGTAAGTTTCCATATATTTCTAGGATATAATCTAATCCATGTTCAATAATCATCTTTTTCTAAATATTTGGGCAAGTAACAGTCCGCTGCTGTCTCCGATGATGACTCTTTTAACTTCCACGAATTGATTGGAGTTTTTATTGCTGTTATAATAAATTTTTTAATGTTATATATTATATTGAGATTTTATCCAATGTAGAGAAATTAATTTATGCTTTTAAATATATTTAACGAATTATTATTTTTAGTACTACAGCGTATTTTTTAATTATTATTCACTTATTATTATCTATTGACTTATAAGTTATAATTATTTATTTAGAATCATAATTTAAATTTTTTAAAAGAATTTAATATCATGGATGAATATATCCTCGTATGATAAAATATTTTCCAAAAACTTGATTTTTGTTTTTAAAGACAGTATAATTGGGAATTTATATTTAATTATTTTGTTAAAATAAAATGATATTTTATAAAGCTTCAAAAGTTTTCATTATAAAATGTATTTGTAACTGTAACGTTCGAATTCTTCTGCGGTAATGTGCATATTATATTTTTAGATGTTAAAATATTAGTTAAGTTATAGATTAAAAAATATTTTTATTAAATATTGTATTTGAATTAAATATAATATTAAATTTCATTTATATATTATAATCTTCACTTTTATTCAAATCTTTTTTTCATACTTGCGCAAGCTTCAATTTATTTTTTTAAATCTTTTTATATATTTTTTAATATATATTTTTTATTATCAATAAAAATAAATAAATGATTTTTTTGATGAGTAAAGATTCTTTAGGAGCAAATTATAATGTTAAATTTATGTTGATCTTTTTAGATTGTTGTATCCTCGGATCGTCGGAAGAGGCCAAGAGACACAATGAATAATTGTTTATTGAATAGAATAATGGAACAAGGATGGAAAGTGAAGAATGAGGAATGCAAAACAGAAGTGACAAATGCTGGAAAATGGATCACTTATATAGGTGGAGATTGAAGGAAGTACAAAGAGTAATTACATGATCTGAGATACAAGCGATAAAGAATACCATTAAGAAATATTATCACACGTGAAGAGAATCATGTCGATCATGCTCATATCCACAACATCTCCCTCTTTAATTCCTGAAGTCCCGCCAGCACATCAGAACGTTCCGTAGATCACGTCTGTCCATGTATGGGGCCCGTCTGATCGAGCTGTAGTTGAGCGTGGCTCTTCCGAATGATCCGTAGTCGTGCTTTGAATCGAGCGGGGCCCATCTGAATGATCCGTAGTCGCACTGGTCGTCGCATGCCCCGCAGTCGAACACGTTGTCGCACTGACAGTCGTCGAACCATACTTCTGAACGTCGGTGGACTTCCGTTGCTTCTTCGTCATCAGACTTCGGAGCTGATTTGCGTAGCGGTGAACCCTCGTGCCAAGTCTTGGTACTTCCACACGGTAGCGCTGCGAACCATCCACACGTTCAATGATTGTGCCTGGAATCCACGTTGCTTTGCCATTGCTGAAGTTGAGCAGCTGAACTGGATCTCCTGACTTGAACAGCGTATTGGAGTTGCGAAGAATCTTCGTTGGGACTGCCTTCTTTTGAACGTAGTGTTCGGAATGACGCATTGAGAAGCATCCGCTGAAGAATTCTGCATCGAAGTAGCTCTCTCTCGGATGCTGACTTCTGAATATGGAACTGGAGTCACATCTTACGTCGTAGATTTGTGCATCGCTTCGAACCATCTTTGAAGTTTGAGATTGAGCGCCCGGATCCTTGGCACTCCCAGTAAGTCATGAGCGACTGTGCTGCTGACGTAGGCGTCGAGCTTCTGAACTGGTTGATCCTCGAGCTTTACTTCACAATTGATCCTGCCTTCGAGTGGAAATTCTTGTCCTGTGCAATCCTTGACCTTGATTTCCGCAGGCATCAACTTCGGTGACCCGAGCTTCCTCCAAGTACTTGTGCGAAGTAGCGTGATTCAGGCTCCGGTGTCGACCTTCATTTGACAATCGATGTTGTTGATTTTCACTTGTTCAGTGTATTTCAGTTCAGAGTTCAGTACACAAGTGTTGATTTCACTTGTGAGTATCAGTGTATTTATAGGGGACAAAAAAGAAATGATTTTTGATGTAGTCCAGATTGATTAAATGGATTTTTCTTAGGATTTTCTGGCAAAATAAAATTTTTTAATTTATGTCCAAAATGGTCTTGATCGATTTGGTCTTGATCGATTCCTGTAATTTTTTTAAAGAAATTTTCAAAAACTAAAATACATTAAGAAAGAGGATGAGTAAGCCGACGCACTGTGGTATGCAATTCTGAGACAGGTAGATCGTAATCAAAACAAAAATATTTGTTTATTGAAGTACATTGTAAGTAAATCAATATGTAAGTGAAAAATAAAATAAAAATAAGTTATGTAGTAAATTCGAATCAAAAAATAATAATACTTTGTAAATATCTGAATATTTAGCACAAAAGAATAACATAAGAAAATTCCTCTTTATTACTAAATGTAAAATGTTAATGAGGAATTTACTATGTTCAAAAGTCGTAAATTCAAAAGTCATTAAGATAAAGATATAATAAATTATTTAAAAGAGATAAATTTTAATATTTCATAAATTATTCTTTAAAAAAATTTACAAAAGAAAATCAATAAAAAATACAAAACTATATCTTCCATCGAATTATAATTATCGATTTTTTTTAATATTATTATAAAAAATATTCCCCAACGAATTATATAAACTGATGGTAAATGTCATTTATTTTTATAGTAATATAAATTACTATATATTCAAGATGAATAAAATGATTAATTATGTTTTAAGTTCATTATACAAATAAAATTTTAAAATTAGATTTAGCAGATTAAAATTTAGACACGAAACTAAATCAATATTTATATTTCCAATCAATTAAAAATATATATCATGAAATAAAATAAATGGAAAATAAAATATTAGATATAATCTATCAAATAATAAAATATTTGACAGACCATTATCTAAAAATCAAAAAAAATTAATAAAAATATTCTATTATAAAGTATTCTATAAGTTATAAGAATTTATTTAAAAAGTATTTACACTTATACTTCAGAATATAATTTTATTTATTAAAAAACTATTAATTTTTGCATTATGTTACAAAATAAAAAATAAATATGATAAAAAATCAATTTTCTAAATAATGTTTCTCGAAAATTTAAATATAACGATTATAATTTAAATCCTATACCCTGCAAAAATGGATGCAGTTAATCTGGAAATAATTATAAATTTGAAAGTTTATTTTTAGAAATTTCTAAAAATGTAAATATATATTTGCTTTAAAAATAACGTTTTTTAATTTATAAACAAATTGTACTATTTAAATATGTGGAAGATCATTGATTTCATTCAACAAATTTTATCCACATTGAATAAAGAGAATTTTAAAAGCATAACTTAGATAATTTAAATTTAATATTTTTTAAAAATATATGCTTTAATATTTTTATTATAAATTAAATATATAAATTAATTAACTACACTAAGATAAAATTAATTCTCTAATAGCCTATTATGCTAAGAAAATAAATTTTTAAGGGGTTAAAATATATTTTATATAGATTATAATACATTTTTTAAAATCAGCAAACTGGATTCATAATTATTGAATGAGTCTTTTGTTAAATCTGTTGAATGGTTGGGGAAATGTTTATTAATTGTCAAACTGATACTTAATCTGATAAAAAAATACAACAAAAATTTAACAAAAAAATAAATTATAATTAATTAATTTATCAGTGGAAGGACGCACTCATCGGTTTGCTAAAGAAAATCCAGCGCATACACTTATAGCGATTATTTAAGTGCTATAAGATGTTAAAAATATCAAAAAATAACATTAGTAGTTTATTTTTATAAATTTAATTTCTTCGACTTATAATGAATATTACAATTAAGATTACCATGTATTGATTAAATATACTTATATTTTGAGAAAAAATTTAAAATAAATTCTCTAAAATCTTTTTTACGAATCAGTCAACAGCAAGCTTCGATAATTTAATAAATAATATAAGTTTAATTTTCAATTTCCTGCCAGCCTGGCTTTACAGAATTTGCATATTATTATTTTAATTAAACCATATATAAATGAATTATTATAGAGTAAAAATAATTAATTTTAATTTATAACTCTTTATATAAATTATTTTGAAAAACAATAAAAATAAATTATTAGCACATCTGAATACAAAAACTGGAAAAAGCATCATTCTTACTAATATTAATTTAATTAAAAATATTTTTAATTTTTGCTAATATAAAATTCTTCACGTAAATAATTAAAATGGAGAATTAAGTGTATAAATTGTTTTTTTGTATTTTTAATTAATTTGCTAAAAAAGAACAAAATAAATTTAACCCATCTGATTAAAATTATTATTAAATTTTTTGAAGTTGTAAAAATAACAGAACAATTAAAAGATATACAAATTACGTCAATAAATAAGTATAAAGAAGTTATTTTTTTTGTAAAAAAAGTTCCTATAAATTATTCATTAACATTAACACTACTAATCTTATATGTGATTGAAGAATTTTGTAATTAGAGATATCATTAAATTAAAAAGAGATAAAAACATGAAAATTATTACTGATGATAATAAAAACAAAATTTTATATTAAAAACAATTTCTTCTTTATACTATCTTAGACAATGAATAAAATTGAAATCACTGGCAAGTATTCATCAATGAAGAACACTTCTTTGCCTGAAAATATAATAAATAAAGAAAATCTTTAAGGAAAATTAGAAATTCATATAGAGATATATAATTATTCAATTAATAAAAAAAATATCTAGTTTTTTACTAAAAAATATATATTTTAAAAAGGAACATTACTAATAAAATTCTTTTGTATAACTTCTAAATTCAAACTAAGCAGATAAATAAAAAATTAAATTGCTTTAAAATTAAAATTTAGGAATCGTTATCTAAAGTATTGCAAGAGATGTAGAGATGGATTCTAAGTAAAAATATTTGCTGAGGATGATAAGGAATATGAGGCAGAAGGGATAATAATAATGAAAGATATGAATATCTGGAAATTTATGGAAATGAATACCATGATCCCAGTATGAAGGTAACATAATAAAGAATAAATTGCGAGAAAACAGGAAATTTAAATAAAATGCTTTTAAACTTAATAATGTGCTTTTGCTATTTTGAAGCTGTACTGATAAATGGGACATCAAAGAGAAAGAAAAATAAATCCTCACGTTTTTATCAAAATGAATATCGTTAACGCATTCAAATATAAGTTCAGCCTAATTATTAGCAAACAATACATTTTAGAGTGTTGGTTCGAATTATCTCTCATCATTTTGTAATAATTTGAAATCTACTTAAACAATGATTATATTATATCAAATACTATATAGTACTGAACTTCTTATTATAAAAATTAAAAAACTCATAGAAAATAAAAAAAATTTCTCGCAGATGAAGTAATAAAATTATACCAAATTAATAAATTTAATTTTATCTATAAAACTGTTTTACAATAAAAATAAAAAATAATAAAAAAAATGCTCAATGGTTATAAAAAATAATTAGGTGCTTTTTATTATTTACAATATCATCACAATATATTAATGGAAAAGAATATTAATATTAAATTTTTATTAAAGATAGTTATTTATCTCTTATAAATGTTGTAGCCGATATCGAATCCAGCCGAATTCGAATTCGGCTAGCCGATATCGAATCACTTTTTTCATCAAAAAAAACTTTTTTTGAGGCTTTTTTGAGGTTTTTTTGAAATTTTTTAAAAATTGAATTTTTCGAAAATTTCAAAATTTCAAACAAAATTTAAAAAACTAATCAGGCCAAAAGATAGAGCATAAAATTCTGCACATATTTGCTTTTTATAGTTTTGGTCTAGGAAGCCTCAAAAAAAGTTTTTGCTTTGATGAAAAAAGTGATTTGATATCGGCTAGCCGAATACGAATTGGTCGATTTCGGCTACAACATAAATAAAAGCACCACTGTTCCAATCATCGGGATATGGACGCCATTTGTAATCAAAGTAAGATTAAATTATTTCTATTATCTAGAAATTTTAATTCAAGCTATATAAATATAAAAGAAAATTTTAAAATAAAAGAAAAATTTTATAAAATACTAATTTAAAAATTTTAATTTAAAATTCTATTAAAAATGGTAGGAAACGATAATAATAATAATTTGATTTTAATAAAATTTAAAAAAAATGATAAGTTAAATAACTATATATGAATAATAAAAATAATCTTATAATATATAATATAATAGAAGCATACTTATATATATTACTTACCACTAAATTAAATTTGAACGGTACATTTTTTCCATTTAACATTTCATTTTTTACAATTTTATGTTTTTACGACAAATAAATTTTAAAAACGCGAGCGATCAAAATAAAAAAGGGATCTGAAAAGAAATCAATGTCAATCTTTTTTATGATTAATAAAAATCAAAATATATAATAAAATAATCATTTTTTTAAATTAATTTTAGTATAATATCAAATTAAAATATTAATATTTTATTTGGAAATAAATAAAATTTTTTTTATTTTTTAACTATTTCCGCACCTTTATTTATTGTTATAAAAAAATTCATCAATTTTGACATAAGAAAATTTTAATTTTTTAAACAGGCACGAAATGCACTCCAGGACTGATATCCTACTTGTAATGCAATATTTTTATATTACTACGCATTGAGCATAATAAATATAATAGGATATCATTTTTTTAATCATTATATTTTACATTTTAATTTATCTAATAATTTAAATAAGCTAAGTTGCATTTTAAGAATTAATTGTAAAATTTATTTTGCTATTTTAGAATAAGTTTTTATTATTAAAAAAAAGTAATAAAAGAGTTATGAAAAAACTCCAAAACTAACAATACCCGAACGGTTTTTAATCCGAATAACATTATTTATTAAACATAAAATGATACTAATAACCTATTATATTTTTTGCATATTGAATTTTTGGATTTAAATAATTGTTTTTATATCATGTATATTTTTCCAGTTGAAAAATAATATTAACAATTACGATGTTAAGGATTACTTAAAAGAAACGCCAACAAAGACACAAGTACAAACCATTTATTAATAAAAAAAATAATATAATTTAATTTCTCAAAAATAAAATAATATTACTAAAAAAATTTAATAAAAATAATTAAAATAAAGAATTAATATTGTATTTGGTCTAATGTTTTTTACCAATATTTATAGTAAAATGCATTATACTGACGAAACTTATTTCAACTTACAATTAAATCATCCTTTCTCTATCTAGAGCAAACGAACCGGTGGTGACTATGTAGCAGAAGATTTATAAATATCATATATTAGGTAAATATATTGCAGAAGATTTATAAATATCATATATTAGGTCAATATATTGCAGAAGATTTATAAATATCATATATTAGGTCAATATATTGCAGAAGATTTATAAATATCATATATTAGTTCAAAAATTACTACCTAAATAATTGACCAAAATTTTTTTTAATTAATTATAAAACCTTATTAGGAATAATATATAAAAATAAAGTTATTCGAAAAATTATGGATTTAATATTTAATTATAGATTTAACTTTAGCTAATTTATTATTATATAGAAATTCATAATGAATTTAAAAGGATTTAATCTATAATCATATAAAAATAATCAATAAAAAATTTGTTATTATGAAAAAGTTTAAAAATACCGCTAGTCATCATAAGAAAGAAATGGAAGAATTGTCTAAAATACAAATTCATTTAAGTAAAAGCAATAAAAAACGAACGATATAAACTTAATTAGCTTTATTTATTCAAGTGAATAAATAAAATTTGAAACTTAAGTTATAAAAGAATTTTAATGCTTAAGTAAATAACAATTAATTGGGAATTAACGTATCCTTTCTTTAATTCTGTAAGCAAAAAAATACGAAGTGCAATTTAAAATCAACGTTTGCAAAAAAATTTATTTTTTAAAGTTATGGAAAAAACCTGTCCTAATTATTAGCTAAGATATTTTATGGTTAAAAATATATTAAAATTTTTTTTGTGAATATTGAAATAAGCAAATCTTTGATCAAGAAATCATAAAAGAGAAGGCAAATCTCTCGTACTATAAAGCTATGAATAAATGAGGGATATTATGGCTAGATTATATTAGCGGAGTGCTTGCATAAAAAAGTCATAAATTTCCTAATCATCAAATATTTTATTTACGAATTTATGCTCATACATTAATTATAATAAAAACTAAAATTAGCTTAATTTAAACTTTAATAAATCTACTATTTTATAATAATTATTAATTAAATGTAAGGTAATAATATATATAAAATCGAAATATCATTATATATTTTTTTCATTTTTCAAAAAAAATTTTATTATCAAAAGAATGGAATTAGTATATAACTATTATGAATAAATTATAAATAATTATCTTATATATATTAAAAATAACAACGGAATTAAAAATAACTGAAGCATATTTTTGCTCGGATTTATATAATAAAAAAATAAATTACATTTGTTAATTAAAATATAATTTTTATAAATTTACTTATTTGCATTATAAAATGTATAAAAAATTTTATATTATTCATCATATCTTTTTGTAAAAAGTTTATTTTTAGTAAAATGCAAAATAAATTAATTCTTATTTAGCATTATAAAACTATATATTTTACTGTATTTATTCCAAATGGGAAAAACAAATAATGATAGTACTGAGATAGTACAAAAAATAATTTCATCAAAGTTATTATTTTATTAAAATATTAATATGAAAATAAAAGATAACGAAGATTTATAAATTACTCACTGAATAAATCATTAATGAAATTATTTATTATAATCATATATAATTGAACTGATGATAAGGACGATAGAAGATGTTTTTATAAAAATATATTACTTATCATTTTGGTTAGCTTAGCATCTTGCTCATCAATTAGGATCAGTGAAATTAAAATTTATATTTTAAATGGGAAAATCGAAAAATTATTCACTTTAATTAATTTAATACATTTTAAATGTGTTTAAAATTAAAGGAGCAAAAAATAATTTATAATATATAAAAAAGTATTTTAATGTATAGTTTTATTTCTATTTCTGGTTTTTATTATTTTTTAATTTACAAAAAGATAATAAAAGATAAAAAAGAATAATATAATAATTTATTATAAACTGACTGTCGCAAATACCTAATTAAAATCATTAAATAAAAAATGAAAAAAGTTAAAAAGATATATTATATGGATAAAAACAATAAATATTTATAAATTTGATAAAAATTAATCATATAAAAATTATAAATTATTTTATAAAATGATAAAATATTTGTAAATAAATCTAAAAATTTTATTATAGATTCTTTAGAAATTTTTGCTAATTGTATAAAAACTATCAATTAATATAATTTACTGAATGTTTTAATTAATAAATAAATAAACTTTTTAGCAAGAAATATTTTTCTTATCGAAATATCGAATATCTTAATTAATTTATTGTCGAGTAAAACTTGAAAATTTTACAAAATTAAAAATAAATCCTAACAAAAAGAATTATTGACTATCCTTAGATGTATTAATCATTTTTATTGCTAAATGTAATGAGAAAAAACATAATAAAATATTTAATATTCAAAATTATGAAAAGTTTATCGTATGAATTCATAATTATGAAAATAGTTTATCGTATGAAAAAATAGAATAAATTATAAAATGAATTAATTTAACGAAAAAATCAATCTAAAATAATAACATGCATTAATATATACTATTTCTATTTATCTGATTCAAAATAATTCAAGAAAAATAATTAATAAAGAAATACTATGAATATATTTACTTGACACAGCATTTTTGGTAAATATATAGGATAACCAGATTGTTTATTAAAATGATTATAATATAAGAAAATTGTAATCTATGATAAATTATAAAAAAAATTAATTTTGTTTCTGTCTATTATATATTATGATCAAAATTATTATTTATAAGATTAAATTGTTCAAAAAATATTAACTGATTGTAAATTTATAAATATTAGTCGAGTACAATTTTTATATTTACATAAGTCGAATAATTATGAAAAAATTTGTTTATAAAATAATTATAAAAAATATTCAACATAGATTTTTATAAAAAAATAAATTGGTATTATAGGAAGAAAATCTCTTGTAACAGATTAATGTTAAATAAAGTATTGTAAAGCTTGCTAAAAAATTTTAAAGTAGCCTAAATAGTGTTATTAAATAAAAATAACTTGAGGAAAGATATTTAACTTATCATTAAAAAAATTTAATTCTATAACATTATGAAATTATTAATATAATATTTATTTACCTTTGAATCGTCTAGTTAATCTAATAAACAATTATATAAATATTTTTCCTCAAGTTATCTAGTAATTGAATAATAAACATATAACTCCCAATGCAGCCAAAAATGAAATAAAAAATAATAAAATTATGGATATTTAATTTGTTAATTTATGAGAAATAATTAAAACAATGTTTAAAAG
>LDKF01000571.1:37969-53628 GCA_001026735.1 Rotylenchulus reniformis
CACTTTTCCTTTAGAAATACTTTTCTGAAGATTGCTTCAAAATCGGTGTCAAAAATGGACACCCCAGAAAAAATTAACCAGATTATCTAAGAAGCTGATTTTTACTAGGAATATTCACCAAACAATGCTCTATCAGTTTAACTTTTGAATTAGTTCTCTAACCCATCTCATTACTGAGAAAAACTGGATCAAATTTGACCATGTCAAAAATGATCTACAGATGTGATCTGACTCAAAACTCCTCTAATTTTTAAGCAATCAGTATTGATTTTTTGCCCAAAAAGTGTCAATACATCATAGATAATAATGATAATTTATTGAGGTTTGTTTGGTGTTCATTTGATTTTTTAAAAAATATTTTTACTCAATCTGCGGAGAGGGCTCAGAACTTATTTGACACCCTAAGTAAATGATTTATTTAATAAAAATAAATTAAAGTAACATTATATTCAATTTTTATGATGTTACTATCAATAATTTATGCTATTTAATTTATTGCAGAGAATATATTTTTAGTTAAATGAATATATTCTGAAATGTAAGTTCAATAATCAATCAAATATTTTGTCATAAAATTTTATTTAGTAATATTTTTTATTTATATTTGAACCCATCATCTAATTACAATAATTTCCAATCAATTTTTACTATATAAATTGTTGTTTTAAGAATAATTGAGTCATTTAGGTATTTTAGATATAGATTTTTACCTTTATAGATATGGAATTTTAACTTTATATCTCATTCATCATTATAAAATCAGGAATATTATTAAAGCAATAATAAAACATTCATGGTTAAAAAAATATTTTCAATTGAGGTCTTTTTTTGAGGAAAATTGAGGATTGAGGGATAAATAGCTTAAGTTCAATATTCTTATAGAACTTTATATGAAAAAAATTTTCCCTATATAATTAGGCGTTTTCATAATGAGTTTATTTAGCAGATATCAATTTTATTAAATATATTTTTTTCAAGAAATTTCGTATAATCCATAAATTTTTGCAATATATAATAATTAAACTTTATATTGAATCTGATTTTGGATACAAAATAGTGCGACCATAATGATAAACTAGGCTTTTATTATAATAAACATTAATTCACAAAAACATAATTATAATAAACATTGAGTTGATTTTTTACAGAAATTATTTTTATAATAATTGTTTTGGTTCATTTTATAAATAAAATAGTATTTTATAAGTGAAAAAATAAAATTATAAATTGAACTTTGACAACTAATGAAATTATTATAATTTATTTTATTTGTTAATAAAAAATACTTTAATTTAGTTTTCTTCAACGACGGTTTTTTGCTTTGTTGACTTCGCTTTGTTGAGAATAACTTTAAACCATCTTGATTCTTCATCTCTAGAATATTGGAATTAAATTTGTCCGGCTTATTCATATTCATCGACCAGACTTTATCATTGAAAATTAAATTTATTATATTTTATTAATATTTATTGAGATTTTTATCTAATTTTTATATAGCTATAATACAAATATTTATTTAATTTGTAGTTGTAGTTTAAATAGTAGAATTTAATTTCTTCTTTATATTATTCATTAAAGATCGTGACTATTTATCTTTATTCCATAAGTTTACAATTTTTTCCATTTAGTCATATTTATTTAAAATTTATGTTAAATTAAATAATATTATTTATTTAAATTTAAAAACGTTCGTTTTTAACCGCGTTTTAGGATTAAATATAAGATATTAATTATATGGTATTAGTTTTATTTGAAGATTATTGTATTGATTTATTTTATACCTATGTGGAGACCTGAAATTCTATAAAATTTAAAGATATCTATAATCGAATAGAGTGAATTGAATTTGAATTCTTTAATTTAATTATTTTTTATTTTTATTAATATTTTTACCAAATAATTTTGGTTTGAGATGAAGAATTATACAGCTTAATTTTTATTTTTTTCTGAATGAAAAATTATTAATAGCACTTCAAGTAAATGAATTAATAAATAAAAATTAATAACCTTATATTATAATCAAATATGTATAATCGAAATTATTAATTCAAATTTAATCATAGAGGAATAATTTAAAGGCAATAAAGATTAATAAATAAATTCTAGATGCATTTCATAAAAAAATATATAATAAATATTGAGAAATTTTTGATATATATTTTATTATCAAAAAATAGCTAAAAATAATTCTCTTTTTATAAAAAGTTTAAATTAAAAAATTTAACTATATTAATGTAATAGAATTTTTAATCGGATTTGCTGAATAAAATTTATATTATTCTTCATATTATTCAAGCATTTTTATAAGTAATGTTGGAAGTCGACAATTTTAATTTCAATTATTAAAAATCAACGATCATAATACGAACAGAATGCAAAAATTAGAAATTTACGCACATCGGATCTCATACCAGATTGTAATTTACTTCATAATTATTATACTGTATAGAAAAATGGTTTTTTAAAATTTCAAATAATAATAAATAAATGACTAAATGACTATATAGATCAAAAATTGCTTTAACCAAATTTCTTACAATATTATTAATTTTACATATTTTTAAAATAAAATTTAATTGATTACTTAATAAAAGATGAAAATTATATATCGCGCAATATGAATAATAATGTAAGAACTTTTAATAAATTTTTAAACTTGACCTTATTAAATGACTTTAGCTTGTTTTGGAAATATAAATTATGAGCAATACATAATAACAATGATATACTATCTTTGAATAAATAAATAATAAAAAAGAACCTAAGTTGAATGAATAAATAAAACATATTTTTTTGTATTTACAAGATTGATAATTTTCGATGAACCCAATAATTTTGGAAATAATGGAAGGGGATATCCATTTACAAGTTAGTCGGGAAATAGGGGCCAGGATCACCATTAAACGTTACTCCATGTCGCTTGGTGCCGCTCTTGCCGTGTTTAGTGCCGCTTATATTCTCTATTATATTCTTTATGTTTTATATTTTCTTCAATCAAATAAAAAATTTTTATGCATAATAGCTCCCTTCAGTTGCAGCTTCTTATATGCTTTTGTTTTTTTTATAGAATATTTATTTAATCTATTTAATTTATAATAAATTAAATTCATCAATATTCTAAAAATTATTACTATTTTTTTATTTTCGAGCAATTCTAAGGAAACGATTTTCAAAAATATATTTTAAAATTTAATTCTTTAAGTATATATATATATATATATATAAGCTTTTAATTTATACAGATGAAAATTAATTATATTGTTGTTCTGTAATTGTTTTTTGTTTTAAATGAATATAAAAATGGTTAATGAATATATAGTTTAACTCAGGATTATTTATCAATAAATTATATATCAGCTCGCGCATGCTGCTCGATTTGATATTTGATTTATCCAAAATATTTTTATTCTTTTCAACATAGGATTCTTTAATTTATTGACCTTTTTTTTGAATTATTTTCAATATTTTGTTATAATTAAATTAAATCTAGTATCTATTTTAAAAAACTATTTGATCAAATTATCCAAATTATTTTAAAAAACGTTCCTTTTATTATTATTTTATCGGTCTAGAGTTCAATAAATATTAAATATAATGGTATTAAATAATTGTTGTAATTATTAAACTTTTGATAATCAATATATAGGTAATTTGTTGAAATTTTTTATTTTCTCGTTAAATTTCGTTAAAAAACAACAATTTTCAATAAAATAACTTTTTTTGAGTACAGAATTTAAATAAATTAATTTAAAAAAAATATTGTCTATTTCTAGTTGTTATCATACTCATTATATTATTTAAGCAATAAATATTCCTTAAATTTGAATTTTTATTTAGACGACTTTTTTAATATTTATATATTTATAAAAATATATATTATCATCTGCTACTATAAATAATCATATAAAACTGGTGCTTTCGGCTTTCAGAGTAAAAATATTCCCGTTCAGTGTAAATAAATTCATTTATTGTTTAAATAAATTTTTAAGTATTATCTCTAAAAATTTTTATTGAAAATCATTTACAAATAACAATCATTTTATCAATTATATCATTTTATCATTTCAGATATGGTTTTTTATATAATAAATATATTTTTTATTCATGTTTCATTTTTAAAGAAATAATTTTTACATAATTATCTTAAAGAATTTTCTCTTGTTTATCTCTGCATATAGAAAAAATTTTTATGTCACAATACTTAAGAACAAAAAATTTTATCATATGATCATAATTATAATTAATACATTATAAATTAAATTTTTCGGCATTTTACTAAATTTATTTAAAAATAAAATTTAAATTAAATAAGGAAGAAAATTTTTAGGTAAATCCTGATATGTTTCAAAAAATTATATTAATTATTGCTAGATTGTGTGATATTTGAAATGAAAAAAATTGATGTAATTTTATTATTATATAGTCGTACGTTTTTCTTTATTATTTTAAAGAGAAAATTTTAATATTTTATGCTTCAGCCTATTTTATTATAATTTTTACCCGCTTAACCTTTGGTCCTGCTTAAATATGTCACGAGTTGAGTTCGACTCGCGAATCCCTGATTGCTCTGCAAATAAAAAGATTATTGGATTATATAGTAATTGGACATAAAAATTATTATTTTTTATTTTAAAAACTTCCTATTTTCTCTAAAGTCCTTTAATACAGAAGGAATTTTATTTTTCTTTATATAATTCTTCATGAAATATCATGTGCATTATATTGGTATATTTATTTTTAATCTCATAAATTACATGTAAATTTTTTTCATATTAGGAGATAAATATATTAAAATTTTCGATATATATAAGTTATTAATTTTTTAATAAAATATTGAATCTATTATTTTAAATAATACATTATAATAATGTTAAAATATATGTTTATGTTTTTAAAATTTTAATTCAGAATTGATTTAATTGTACTAGGTCATATTTTTGATATATTTATTTATAAAACGTGTAAATGATTAAGCTTTTATGCTATGGATAGGATCTAATTGGTTCAAAAGAAAAAAATGTTTTTTTAATTTACTGGAAACTATTCATCAATTAATTAGAATATTTAATTATGTTTTTTCTTGAGTAGAAATCGTATATTACTATTGTTTATAATATTAATAGAAAATAAAAAATACAATTTATTTTATTTTTACAAAAATATATTTATTTCTTTATGTCTATATTCTTCAATAGCTTAAATTGTTTTTTAATCTTCTTTTAATTTATAATAGAAATTTATAGTTGTTACTTTAAATGTAATTTTTATCGAAAAAATATACTACTGGAATTGTGATTATTTTTATTTATGAATCAAAAAATTATATTCATTTTTTGCACTATAATAATCGATTTTCGTTAATTTTTTTTATTTATAATAATAGACATAATATTCTGGCAAATAAAATATTTCAATTAAGGCTATTGAAATGCTCGGGGTCCGGTTGGAGAGCAGGGGAATTCGGAATTGGGGGACTTGGAGAAAAGTTTATTGGAGAAGAAAATAAGAGTAAGAAAAAAGAAAATTGCGTACAAATAATGTGCTTAAATAGTGATCCCAAAATTGATTATCATTGATGGGTCAAAAGAAGGTAGTTGGATGTGCCGACAAAGGAAAAGATAATCAGAAAGGATTTGAATATAAAGATTAAGTTAAATATGAAAAGAGCCGATACAAAGTTATGATAAGGAGTGATCTATGGGTTCCGGTGATAAGGGAAATATGGGATTTGGGTACGTAGTTCTAGAGGTAATTATTAGTCAAAGTCCGGTCACTGCATCCCTCCGCCCTTCATTGTTGTGTGGTCATCCTTCGAAGTGTCCTTGTTGGCCATTGTAAATCATCTACATGAGAAACACAGGGGACACGGCACGGACGACATTGGCCTCACGAAGACGCACACGGTTTGGCGGTGGAGAGTCGTAGTAACGTCGTCGATCAAAATCACGATCCTCGTTACGGTAGCTGCGACGATGATTGTTTCGTTGTGTATAACGGTCGTCGTCATCTGGAGAATCATCGGAGCGATAGCGCCAATCGCGGCTGTCCCAACTGTCGTGACGGCTACGGTGGTCACGGCTTTCAGAGCGGTCATGACGTCGGTGATAACCGCCTTGGTTTGCCTGCTTGCGCCGTTCACATTCCGCAATCAGATGTCCAGTTTTCTTACAATAATAGCATTGCTTTGCGGTACGCCGTTGTTGCACATGGTCCTGACGATGTGACATCTCAATCACTTCATATTCCCGACGCTCTTTGGCGAACACCATGACTTGATCCAGTCGGCGAGACAGATTTTCGATTGCTGCAGCCGTGCCATTGGAAGACCCACCAGAATGTTCACCGATCGATTTGAGCCATGCCTCCTTCTTGATTGCCGCCTCGAATGCCTGGCCATAAGATGTCGGTTCAATGCTCTTCACATAAAGGCTGAGGTCCGACAAGAGTCGCTCCACGAATTCGTCCAAAAGTCGCTCTTCAATCACAGCATCTGCTTTCCCTGCCAGCGCTGCACTGACGACGTCGGAGAGGCGATTGGCGAAGACATGAACTGGCTCTCCAGGCGCCTGGCGACATCCTGTAAGTTGTTGTTTAGCCAGTGAGATGTTTGAAGTCGAAGGAAATTTCTGCTTCAGGTAGTTGATGACATAGTCTAGTGTTTTTTGTTGTCCATTGGCAGGGTCCGGAACGCGTTCCATCTCTTTGCGGGCGATTCCCGTGAGTGATATCTTCAGACGGTGAAGTTTCTGAAGTTCACTTAAGTTGTCGAAAAGTCCAAGTTGATCTTGGAAGCGGGAACACCAGTTGGAGAAGTTCACTTGGGGGTTGCCGTCGAATTGCTCCAAATTGCCTGCCAAAGACTGGAAAGGATTTTGTATCATTAAGACATGAGCGTCCTCAAACGATTCAAAATGGTCCAGCTCATTTTCACGGATTTCGTTGTCGTTCTGGGCCGGAGGATCATTTTCATGCTGCACAACATTCGCATTTTCGAGAGCAGCGATGCGAGCGGTTAGTTGTTCAATAGTTGTCTGCTGTCGGCTTACTGTATTTTCGGCAATGCGCAGATTGCGTTGAAGCGCACGGAACTCACGCGAAACAGAGCCCTCAAAATGACGAAGACGGGCTAGAAGATGGGCGAATTTGTCCAACTCGGATGTGATGAAAAATATGTCGTCGAAATCTGATCGAATGCCACCACTCATTTTGTAGTTTCCGATGTGAAGTCTTGATGATAAGCTGCAGGGAGGGACACTCAGTCGCACTCGGATCAAGGCGGATGGAAGACGATCCGCTGGATGACAGAACACTTAGTTCGATGTCGCTGATCAGCTGGAGGAGAACACTCAGTTCGATCCGCTCAGCTGATGGAAAACTGCAAGTCAAAGGGCGATTGTCGTTGAAGCTGTGACGGAGCTAGCTAGGATGGCCGGTCCTGCTGGTTGTCCTGTAGCTTAACGAAGGTTCAAGCCACCAGTGAAGTGGTCGGGGTCCGGTTGGAGAGCAGGGGGAT
This sequence comes from Rotylenchulus reniformis, assembly GCA_001026735.1. Lineage (NCBI taxonomy): Eukaryota > Metazoa > Nematoda > Chromadorea > Rhabditida > Hoplolaimidae > Rotylenchulus > Rotylenchulus reniformis. The sequence goes on from LDKF01000571.1 coordinate 45,483, forward strand.
TAGACGAAGGTCGGGGAAGGGAGAGTTAGTGGGAAATGAAGAAAATGTTTATTAAGAGAAGAAAGCAAAAGTAAGAGTAAAGGTAAAATTGCATACAGATTCCGTACTTATATAATGACATAAAATTGGTTATCAGTGATCGTTCAAAGGGGAAGTGGGTGGATGCGCCGACAAAGAAAAGGGTAATCAGAAAGGATTTGAATATAAAGATTAAGTTAAAATATGAAAAGAGCCGATACAAAATTATGATAAGGAGTGATCTATGGGTTCCGGTGATAAGGGAAATATGGGATTTGGGTACGTAGTTCTAGAGATAATTATTAGTCAAAGTCCGGTCACTGCACTTATATTGTCTTATCGCGGCGAGGAAAAAAAAGGAAAAATTGAGAGATAACATTGATAGACACTGTAAGTTCGGTCAGAGAATAATCCTATGGACATCTAAAGAAATTCCGTATCTATTATTTGATGATTTCGGGGTGTTATTAGATCCTACATATTTCATTTGAAAATTCTGTTAAATTTTTTCTGGGGACTTTAGAAGTTACCAATACATCATAATATTGATTATATATTGAATCCCAGCTTGATTTCCCATATTTTTAATTATTATAAAGAAATTTGCTGTTAAATAATTAAATATAAAGAACATTGACATGAATTAAAACATTTGATAATCTAACTCTAGTATCTTCTAAATAATTATTATGGTATTTTAGTTTTTATATAAATTTTTAATCAATAATTAATCTTCATATTCATTCTTAAATTAAAACAATTAAAAAATATATCATATATTTTATTTTATTGATTTATAATTTATAATTGTATAAATTATTTATATTAGTAAAATTTTCTTTCATTCGTTATAGATACTATTCTATTAATATAATTCATACAAAAGAAACAATTAGATTATATTTATGAATATAAGTATTCATAATAATGTGTTTTTCAAAATTTTATAATCATTTATTTTCACGCATTTAACTTTAAGCAGTCAAATATTTTATATTATTTAAATACTTCGCAGGGGAATTATAAAAATTAATTGAAAATATTTTAATTTATTATTTTAAATAATCTGTAAATTATTAAAGAATTATTATTTATTCGGTCGAGAAAGCATTTTATTTTAAGCAAATAATTGTTATTTATTTGAAACTTTTAATTTTCTGTGTTGCCCTATTAATTTCTTTAATTTTGAAATGAGTGTGTTGTATGGTCTCGATTTGTTGCGAATCCTCATCATCGGAGTTCTCACACGCATAATATTGTTCGATTATTCCGGGCGATGTTCCGAGTGCCGTTCTTCACGACATTCAAAATTTTAAATTATATAATTTTTAAATAATTAATAATAAAATCTGCATAATTAATTTTCAAAATAATGATATTTTATACCCGTATATTCTCATATATTTATTTTAAAATATAAAATTTATTTGGTTATTATCTGTTTTTGATTACTTAATTCGAGGAAGAGTCTAATTTGGGCATATTAAAAATTGATTTTTTTTAATATTTATTTAACTATACTTAGTATGGAGTTCAAAATCATATCCAGCATGGCTTCTATGATTAATAGTTTTACGAAGAGGTACAATGGACGTGTTTCCCTATTCCAGAGCAGATGTTGTTTAACGGTTATCTATGATCCTGTCGTCGAGATTAAATGTCATTGCGGTACTTGTTTAACCAACCCTCGGCAAGTGGGTGTTATAATAGTCAAAAAAAAAGCAGACTTAATATTGCTTATTAATTTAAATTTTTTAAAATTTATTTAAAATCATTGATCTTTCAATAAAGGACTTCGGTATTTTCAATTTTTTAACAAATTTAAAATTATTATCTTTGTTTGCCAACTTGAGCTGTCCGCACTATTCATGCCCTTCTCCTCTCCACAAGTTGAGGACCAGCTTAACCGCTTTTTTTATTTATTTGATCCGCTGTCCATATTCTACAGTATAATCCATTAAATTTATTTACTTGCAAAAGCTAATTAATTAAATGCAATTTTTATAACTTAATTTTATTATTCTTCTTAATCTTTGAATTGAACCATTATTTTTTAAATTTATATACTGAAAAATTATTAGCAAATATCTCTATTTAGTTTATTATTAATCTTTTATAGATGGCTGAATTTAAAGGAACTTCATACAAATTACTGCATTATTATTTTATTCAATTATTTATTTAATAATTTTCCTTATTTCTTTTCTTTTATTGGATGTGATAAATCATAAATCAATAATAAAAATTAAAATAATTAAATGTCCTACAAATTGCGCAACATGCAACAACCTATATAACATTAAGATATTGCCTCGCATACTTTTTCTTTCGATTATTTGTTGGATGTACACTATAGATGTGTCTACTCTGAATGGCACATCAAATATGAGAAGCATTTTCATAGTGCTAATTTGGTATATTTATTGTTTTACACTAATATGTTTTTGAGCATATTATATTTATATATTTTTATCAATTTTTTCAATATTAGTAATAAAATTATTACATATATAATAAGAAATTTTCCTTATCCTTCATTTTTAAATATATTATGTTAAATTATACTTTATTAATTTTAACTTTTGTGTAAGTAACCTAATAAATATAATTTAATATTTATATAGTTAATGTTTATATTCATTCTTATTCTTATATAGCAATTTTTTTTAAATTATCATTTGTTATCATTTGTTAAGTCAAATTATTTTTACTTTTAAATGCTGTATAGGAAAATGCACAGTGGTATTATGAGTGATCGATTTAAAAATTGACCAATTTCTGATTGAATGTAATCGATTATAGTTTTTCTTATCACAATCGAATTATAGCCATCATAATAGAACAGCGAAAGACAGCTTTAAAGTTTTTTATCCATAAACCAAATTGCAAATTAACATTTTACAGAAATAGTTCCTTCAAATATTAATTAAATAATAAATAATTTTATTTACAAGGGCGTATTTGATATAAATTTCCTATATATTTAAATTTTTTGGATTTTAAATGTAATTTTTTAAAATTTTTTTCCAGAAATAATAAGGATTTTTCTGTCGGGAGCCGATCGGTTACGGCGTCCCCTGGGCTTCGCCCGTGAGTTCAGAGCTAACCCGACGAGGGAGAGGCTAACGGGGGTGGTGGGGTGGTCGACGGAAACGACGGAATAGGGCAAATTTTATTCAAACACCTCAAACTTGGGTAATTAAACCCCCAAAATCACAATTAAGTGAACAATGGGGATGGGGAGTTTTGGGGAGTAAAGGGATGGGGTCCCCAAAACCAAGGAGCCAAAAATGGGAAATTTGGGGCACAATTTGATGAGGGTAAGGGATGGGATCGGTCTTACCCCAATTAACCCAATTTTGGGGCTTAGAACAGAATGGATGGAGTGATAAGAGTGGGGTGACTTTTGGGTTACCCCAAGACGAAAGAAACACAAAAATCAGCGAACGGAGGAATTTGTGGATGTTCGGATCGGACGGGGATACAAAGATAAGGCAGGTAAAAGGGTCTTAGTGCAGCCGTAAAGAGAGGGAGGAGAGGTAAACGCAACAACTCCATAGTAAGCGGAAGGGAACTGATAAGTAACTTGGTTAAGGATTTTAGGAGGGAGACAAAAATTGGGGGAAAGGGAGGAAGGAAAAAGTGGACCCCCGATCGCTCTTATTGATCGATCAGCCCAATTTAGGGCCGTCGAGAACGGCGGTTCTCGACATTTCCTGATTTAATGTACGTTTTTAAATCCATGTTGATTTAATATAATCTTAATAACAATGAAAAGGAATTAATGGGAGATGTATATTAATTACTTTTGATAATTCAATAATAAAATCATCTCATACTTTCAATTTATTTTTTTATTAAATTACTAATTCATCTAACAAAAATGATACAAATACAAAGTGATATGTAGTTTTATTTTTTAAATATAGATAAATTCAAGCATAAATTACAAATAATATATCTAATCTCTAATTTAAAAAAAATAATAATTTCTTGTTAATTTGTTATTAATAAATTAAATTAGAAAATTAACAAATCTTGGTATTTTATTTTTCTACTTATAAAATTATTTAAAAAAATAAAGAAGACAAGTATTTTTCAAACTATAAATTTAATTTTATTTTGGTTTCCTCCTCTTAAATTAGGCCCGGTTATTTCCTCCGGTCTTTTAATTTAAAAATAAATAATATTTTAATCAATGCTAATTTTGGAACAAGGTGTAAAATATTATTTTTAAGCTAAATTATTTGCTTATTGTTTTTTGATTTAAAGCCTCCGAGAAAGTATTAAATAAATTTTTAATTATGGTTTTTATTCTGACTTGTTGGGTAGTGAATAGTACACTGAACCATATTCTCTAAATTGAATATTTTCCTTTCCTTTTTCATATAATTTATTCTGTTTTCATGATATATCCTGTTTATAATGTCATAATTTTGGATAAATTCAAAAATTTAAATTTTAAAATTGCTTAAAAAAATTTTTTCCAAAAATTGAAAATTGCTATTCATTTTAATTTAAAACTGCTATTCATTTATTTTAAAAAAGATAATTAATCTTTTTAATTTTTGATAAGTACTATTTTTTGATATTGGATATTGAATGTTCTTATGCAATCATTAAATATCTATTTCATTAATACAATAATTTTTTCTAAAAAATTAATCAGAGCGTTTTATCTAAATAAATATCAATAACACAAAATCTCAACGAGGAATCACACTTCTTGTTATGATTCTGTTAACTTTATTCAGTGTAATGTTATAATTTTATAATAATTGATTTGATTATAAATGATAATGATAATTTTATAAAAAATTTAAAAATTAATTAATAATTTTTCAAAAATTCATGATATTTATGATATTTAAATTAAATTATATTTCGAACAATTTTTATTTACAATAGTTAAGATTATTTACTTATTTTATATTTATTTATTTCTCAAAGATCATATCACATCGCCTTAATTCGGAGACATTTCCCGCCGGATTACGTCTAACAATTTTTATTTTGTGCTATTTTATAATTATATTTTTCTTTTTGGACTAGATCAGATTGGTGGCGGTGCACTCTATTTTTAAATATTTAAAACATTAAATAATTACATCAAAATAAACAGGAAAGCCGTTTTTATGCGATATAAAAAAATTATTCAAACATTTTTTTGGGGAAGGGAATAAAAATCGGACAAAAACCAAAAAAGTACCCCAAAAGTAACTTATATTTTTAAAACCTTATGTAAAAAAGTTTTTCTGAAAGCCACTATTCGATTGCAATTAATTCGACACCCTTAAAAAGCGGAAAAATCAAGTATCGAACTAATCTGTTGTCAAAATTGCTTGTTTGATTACCAATGCACAAAAGCCGATTTTTTGAATACAATAGGCCCTCATCCCCGTTTTATTTTTTGAAAAAACGGAGACAATGGAACCAAAAAAATAAAGAAAACCACAAGCAAGAAAAGTCAAAGATCAAGGCCAATATCCATTTTCTCAAAATATTCTACTATCCTAGATGTTCCCAAGAAATTTCTAGAAAAATAACCATTTTATAGCCGTTGGCGACGACTAAAAAATGGATAATAATAAAATTTAAAGAAAGAAAATTTCCATTTTTAGCAAATTTTGACGAAAGATGAAAAGTAAATTTTTCCATTCTTAGGGAAAAATAGAAATACGCTTTAAAAATAGTTTCATATGCTTTTTAGATCAAAATTTTAAATTTATAGGTCACTTTTTCAAAATGTTTATCCGATTTTTTGAGCATATTATGATACTTTCTTGTGCATATTTTTAGGGCTCCAGAAATTGGTTACAAATTGAAAGGACTCACCTACGCTCATTACTCATTACAATAATGATGAGTCTAAGAATAAAAAATAAAAACACTTGACCAATCCAAGAATATATTTTAATTCTTAAAAAATATTTTTTTTTGAAAAGGCGCGTTGAATCCGAATTGAGGGATGAACTAGGAAATGAACACGAAAAAAATATTATTTTATAAAAAAATTACTATTTATTTATTAAGATGCATTTTTTTTGTTTTAATTTTTATTAGAAATGTTATAATATGTTCTATAATTTTTTTATATAAAGCAACTTAACATTCCAGGATACCAAGCTCAATGATAATGTTGCCTGCATTGTCTCTTACAGTTGTGTTCTTAGTCTTTTAATTTTAATTTTCATAATTTAATTTTCATTTTTTTTATCATCTTTGATTCAAAATTTTAAGAATGAATTCATATTTTACAATGAATTTTTTCCATTCTTTTGTGAAAAATTAATTGTATTTGTTAAATATCTGAAAATTTTGATTTGCATAGTTAATTTCTTCAATTTTTATTTTTTATATAATATTTATCTCAATTTGGTTTTTTTTAATTATTCTATATTTTATTCATAAAATTTTTTTACTGATAAGTTTAATAAATATTTCTTCAATTTTTTATAGAATATTTTTTGGCTATATTATGATTAGCATCCGACAATTACATTTTTTGCTGGTTCCCTATTATTTGTTTGGCTCACTATTCTTTGATAAATCAATTTATAATTTTTTTAATGAGGTTGGATAAATTCCGTTGCGGCTTCAAGTAGGGTTTAATTAAAATAATACATTTATAAATATGAAGACATCAGTTATATAAAATTTTATTTACAGGGTGGGGAAAAAGTTCGGAAACTTATTATAAGAGCTAAATATTTATAAAAATATATTTGAACAATTACTTTTTTCGACCAAATATAATCAATAAGATGTAACCTAACTGAACATCACAAACAAAGTCCGAATTTGATTCGATTCTCCGAAATAAAGGGTGGCGAACACACATGGGTCGAATCCATTTTGGTCGGGCCTATTTTGCAACAAAATGTTTTCTAATTTGATTTTATTGAATTTTATGACATTTCTTTTTTGCTGATTATAAATAGCAACCTTTTACTATAAAATAGGTTAAAGGAGAGAAGGGAGAACGGGTAGAGAGAGATAGTTCGGTGGGGAAGGGTCCGATTCTATGACCTTGTGCGAGAGAGGGAAGAGACGAAAGTCGTACTTTGGTGTACAACCCATGAAGGGATTTAACTACTAAGATACGTGAAAAAATTAAATAAATATTATTCCAAGTTGAGTAAAAAACTGCAATAATAAATTCTTCCTTTCATCTGCATTTTCAAAATAGATAGCTATAATTTATTTAATAATTAAGTCAAGACAAAAAATTAAATTAATATATTTATGAAAATAAAAAATAAAGTAAAAAATAAATTAATCTACAACTAAATATAATATTAGATAGTGAATAGAAATAAGAATAATCAAATTAATGATAAATAAAAAAGTTTCCCAAAAATAAAAACAAAAATTTATTTAAATTAATTATCTTTAAAGTAAGAAGTATAAAAAATAATAAATACACTAAACTAATGGATTAAATAATTTAATAAATTTTTAATAATATTTAATTCTGCTTAAATTTAAACTTTTATAACAAATTGAATTTTTTCTCTTCTATTTTTAGAAATTTTAGCATTATAACGCGAATAAATACAGGGTAGGGAAAAATTTCGGAAACTTTTTTGTAGAGGCTATATTTTTGCAAAAAAAATATTTAAAAGATTTATTTTTTTGAACAAATATGATCAATAGGATGTTAACTAAAAAAAATCGCACACGAGAAGAAATACGAACCAACGCGCCAGCCATGGGATGAAATTAATAATTGTAGCCTATGAAAAAGATTGTTTCCGGGATTTTGGAGCAAAAATATGTTACCTAACAACTTTTAAAATCTCATTCCAAAAAATTAAATATCCTATTCCGAGCTCTCGCGTTATTAAATATTGGCATAAAATTCACAACAATAGATTCATGGAAAATTGATTTTTAACGAGCCTGGGCCAAATCATTGGAGAAGGGTGCGCGACCAAGGGCTTCTTAACCAGGAAAAATTTTGAACCATATTTCTACGCTTGTTTTACATTTCTTTTAAACTCTTTTCTTATAAAAGTTTTTCCTGTAATATGCAAATAACATCAACCGTACCCAGTTTTTGGAAATAATTTAAAACCTACCCAGAAATTTTTGGATATGCTATATTTAAAATCAATTTTATTATATT
>LDKF01000572.1:6562-26043 GCA_001026735.1 Rotylenchulus reniformis
GGCTATTAAATGATGGAATTTGACCGGACGACTTTTAGGCATATTCTTGGCCATAATGAATTGACCTTCTTGGCCACTAAAATTAAAAATCATTTTAATTTTCCAAACCCCATCGCGCTTTTAATGATGTGCTCGATCATACCTAATGTACTGTATCTACAGTATCCTCACTTACTAACTTCCTTACTTACTGACTGTCGTTCCGCCCGTACTCGTTTTTATTGTAACCTTACCGTAATCGCCAGGTTGTGTCCCACGGCCGGCAATAAAAATTCGGACGACTCCTGGGCCATCATCGGGGAGGGTGGGGATGTTGCCGGAGGTGGTCTGTCCTCGAACGGCTCCAAATGTATTTGCTGGCAAATAATTTTACCGTAGACTAATTTGTATTAAGATTTCTCAATTTTTTCAATAGATTGCCTGCCATTCAACCAAGGAGACAATTTTTGTCCTTTTAGGCAATTTTCTGTATCTGAACCTGTTGCTGCTGGCCGATCTGATCATTCTGATCCCCAATGGGTCTGTGCTGCTCCAACTCGTCGAGCAACGAGCCGATCAGTGCCTCGTCCGTGCACTCAATGCACACATCGCAGAACTCCGCCAACTCCTGCTGCAGACCCTTGAGCAGAAAGGACAGTCTGGTGACGGAGTGCGGATCGCAATCGGCTGATGGGCAAAACGAACAGTTAGAGTTTGTACTTTATTCTGAAATATCTCTATTATCTCTATTAAGTCCCTAACTCCCATTAAGAGCCCACCCATCTAATAGACCCCCCTCCCTCTCCAGAAGGGTTGAAAAATAAGACCCCAGGGTCCTAATAGAGTTTTTACAGTATATATCAATAAAATATTTTCTACCATCAGGAAATAAGTCTGTAGGTTAAGATGCATCATTCAATCTACTAATTGATACGGTATACCTTCACTAGGTATGGTATTACTAATATGTACAATATTCTCCAAATCGTCAATTTGGTTCATCTATGAACAGATACAGATATCTAATCGATTACCGTATAACTCCACAGGCTCATTTTCCTATCGTATCAACTATATTTGTCCTCTCTACCGTACAATTAATTTTATTTCATCCTTACCGTGTCATCCACAAAATCTACCGTATCCCTACTAGTAAATATTATGGCTCTACCGCAGTATTACCTCACATTTTCTGTATTGTTTAACTCTTATCGTATCATAAGCCATATCTACAGTATCTCTATGGCAGCTGTGTCTTTACCGTATCCCATGGCCGGCAACAGCATCAATTCCCGTTGCGTGGCGTGCCGGAGCAACGCGCTCAGATCGAACGGATCCGGCATGTGCCGCACAGCCGCTTCCGTTTCTGCGTCCGCCGGTTGCGCCGCTTCCATCTCGCCCAGCACAAAAGGCTTGTCTGCCCACAGCCGCGAGTTGCACACGCTCATCAGTTGGTCGAAGCTGAACAGAACCCGCACCAAAAGGTCGTTCTCGGCCAGCAGCTGAACACGGAGGGACAAAATGCCAAAATGCTAACATTTGGCCAAAATGACAATGTCCAAATTATAAGTTCCCAAAATATGGCCAACATCCTGTATCAAAATGCCAAGATTCAAACTTTTTCCAAAATTCCAACCCATCGTCCGTCCCCATTAAGAAAATGTCCTAATTTGGCTACTTTTGGAATTGAATCGAATGGTCCCACATCCCGAAGTGAACATAGTGTCAAATTCACCTATAAAGGTGTGAATCGTGTTATTGAGAATATTGGCATATTTAGCACGATTTTGAATTGAATTTCTCAAGATTCCCAAAACATTACACCATGAATGTTCTTTTCAAGGCAAAAATTTTTTTTTTATATACCCAATCTAACACCAACCCAATCTATCACCAGATCACCACTCAACTAAACACTATCTAAAAATTTCTAGAAACAGTTTTTTTGGAGCGATCTTTATATCAAGCGAGAGAGTTACCAAAGAGCTATGGATTAAGTCCTAATTTCTTATAATTGGCCAAGTGGGCAGAAAGTTATGGCGAAAATAGTCTTATATGCTGGAAATTGGCAAAACCATGATCAATTTGGCCATAACTGTCTAAATATTTGGCCAACTATAAGAAAACCATAGCTCTTTGGTAGATCTATCATCTGATATAATGATCAAAGCATAAATTGGGTCGGTGATGGATTGGAGTTGGGAGGAGACCCCGATTTACAAATCCAAGATGTCGTTAAAAATTCGGTCTTGAATACCATTCGAAATACAGGGAATTTCGAACATTTTATGCTTTCATTTTCAAATAGATATATGGGATCCGAACAGCTCAACAAAGCATTGAGCATCACTTTTGAGACAGCGAATGGTGCAAATGGAGAAAAAGAATCTCACTGATCGGCCTCCAAACGGGCACAGTGATATTCTGTTCTCCACTTGAGCCACAAGCCTCCATTCATCAATGGTCTATTATCATTATCGTCGTCCACTGCAATCACAATTTTCGGAATAGGCCGAACATTTTGCAGAATATTAGTAGATAGCAGAATAGAATATTTTGGCACAGGACAGGAATACTTTGATCATTGGAATTTGTGGATGGAATATTTAGAGGAAAAAAATAAGTTGGGGGGGGGGNGCAGAACACCCAATCCCGGGAATTCCAACCGATCTCTTGCCCCTTCACCCTCCTTATCATCCATCATCTTCACCACTCATCCCATCCATCCACTCTTTCTTCCGGCTTCACTGTGTGTTCTTCCCCTCCATCATCCATTACTTTTCTTCCGTTTTCCGCCCTTACCATCATACCCAGTGGTTATCCTCTAACTAGATGTGCTTTTTGTGACAAGTGGGGACAGATGAATTCGGTTAAATGGAGGGGTGTTGTTGAGCCATAAATTGGAACAGTCGGACGAGTGAATCAATTTTGAATGGAATGAATGAATGAATGGACCATCTTACGGGGTTTAAGAGACAACGACGAATCACACAGTCCCAGCCCCAAAGTCTTGTCTTATCAGCAAAAGACCTTTAACGGCCCCCAATTGAGCAATGTTTGGATGGGTTTAGGGTCCTTTTAGCTGTCAATCTCGAGCTGATTCAGTCGAGAATGGTGACATTTGCCATCGATGGTCATGGAATTTGTGAACTATGACTAACTAAGATGGATGTTGGAAGTGTTCATCGTGAAAGAATGAAGAAGATGAAGATGGGTGATCCTTTTTGTTCATTCCGAGAGGGTAACGCCCCTTCCGGCATACAACGGGAGCAATCCGGACTCCGGAATGGGTGGGAAAGCGGAAAAATGGATGAATGGATGAGAAGAAGATCTGGGGATGATGATAAGGGCGGAAAACGGAAGAAAAGTAATGGATGATGGAGGGGAAGAACACACAGTGAAGCCGGAAGAAAGAGTGGATGGATGGGATGAGTGGTGAAGATGATGGATGATAAGGAGGGTGAAGGGGCAAGAGATCGGTTGGAATTCCCGGGATTGGGTGTTCTGCTGGTACTAGGGGGAGCTTAGAACCCTGGAGCTAGGATTTCCGAATCTGAACTCGAAATCCCGGGATTTTGGGTCCACAGNAATGGATGAGAAGAAGATCTGGGGATGATGATAAGGGCGGAAAACGGAAGAAAAGTAATGGATGATGGAGGGGAAGAACACACAGTGAAGCCGGAAGAAAGAGTGGATGGATGGGATGAGTGGTGAAGATGATGGATGATAAGGAGGGTGAAGGGGCAAGAGATCGGTTGGAATTCCCGGGATTGGGTGTTCTGCTGGTACTAGGGGGAGCTTAGAACCCTGGAGCTAGGATTTCCGAATCTGAACTCGAAATCCCGGGATTTTGGGTCCACAGAAATCCAGCGGCTATTGGTATTACCTAACTTTTTTCTGTTCCGGGACTTTGGACTGGCACCATTCACGTTCTCGAGTTCCTGCTACTCACAGGTATAGAACACAGGATTTTGATGCCCTTATAGGTGGTATACAGGGAATTTCGGACCCTTACGGGATTTTTCATTTTGATTTGGGCTCTTCGTTCCTCTGTGCTTTCTTTCTCGCCATTATTATTTTTTCGTTTTTGTTTGATGTGAGTTGGGCAAAATGATTGGAGGTGGGGAGTGAGGGGGGACTTTTTGCTCAGCTGAAAATATCATTGAAACGAATGAATGGAAGGATGAATGGCGATGAGGAGGACGAGGAGGAGAGGAGGAGGGATGACGACGTGTCAGTCTCCGGAGAGAGGCAAATCGTCCTGATTTTGGCCATGAAAATGTGAATGGGAGGAGGGACGGAGGATGGAAAAGGGAATAGAGGGACGAATCGCTCCCGGGGGGAGGAGGAAAAACCGTTTCCTACCGAAGGATGATGAAATGAATGGATGGATGCGATGCTACCTCACCCCAATCCTCCCCTCATACTCATAAACCATTGTTCCTACGGACAATAGAATTTGGATCGGGAACCCTTCCCCGACGGTGTCCGTTCTGGGAACCGGGGACCCTGATCCCGATAATTCCCGACTTAGAATCTCGACTCCTGATGGATCCTGATTTATAGATCAGAATCCAAATCCTGACAATCTCTGATCTATTCAAGCTATTGAAGACTAGAGGTATGCATCATATAATTCAAGAATCATGTTTTTGTGCATCCCATTAGTTTTTTTGAAAGGAGGATCATCTAAAGGAATTGATCAGATATATTAGTCAGCAGGATCACATTGGATCAGCAAATGATAATTGATTTTTGGATCGATTCAAGAAAATATCCAATGATTCACCATCCTGCGCTGATCTGCTGGCCACATAGCGATCACTTACCCAACAGGGTAAACTCCGAGATTTTCTGATCTGATTGAGATTGCTATTTAAGATCGATGGAAGTAATCGATCGGTGCTGTGGAAATAGGAAGGGTGAATATTTTTAGACAGTTTAGGCTTTTCAGCAGAGAATGTATGGCGTGGTTTGGCCAAATGGCCATCCAATAGAGAAATAGCGGGGAAAAATTATGGACAGACAGTGAGAGAGACATCCAACCATTCATTCACACCAAATGAGCGAATGAATAGGGGAAGGGGCGAGGGGAGGAGGGGGTTGGATGTGGCGATTAGTCGTCGTAGTCGGCGGAAGAGTGCGGCCCAACCGATTTGGAGAGGGAGAGGGATGATGAAGAGGAGGGAAGAAAAAAACAAATATGGAAGAAGAAAAAAGGGCCCGAGCAGCAGAGGAGAGGAGAGGAGAGCAGCCCCGCCCGATCGGGCCAGTCCACCACCATCGCTCGGGAGCGATGGGCGAGACGAGAATGTAATGGTCGCAGTAACAGAGCGATGGAAGGGATGGATGGAGGATGATGATCATTATTAATATGGAGAGCGGGGAAGGAAGAGATGTGGTGGGGTATTATGTATAAGGACCACGGGGGAGGGGGAAGCTGTACAAGCTGTACGGAAGACGGATTTGGAGGTCCACCGGATGGTGAGAATTCTCAGTCGCAGCAGCTGGCGAGAGGGGGCCGAGAACCGGCTGGTAGGAGGGGGGAGGAATCTCGCGAGAATGTGGGAAAACGAGTTGACCGGACAGCAGCAGGAAGTGTGGGCCGGAATGGAATGGACTATGGACCCAACGGTGGCCAAAAAACTGAGAATGGTGGCAATTCGATTTGGTCAATCTTCAATCTGACTTTGATCGCATTAGGACACAAAAAAACTGTGATTGGATGGCATATAATGATCATGTCCCTAGACAATCACTCTTCAGAATCTCGGGTTTTTCGGCAGGATCCAGGGATTGATCTCATCAGAAAACTGATTCAATTTTGATCAGAGTTCCAGATGTCCTTTCTTTCTCGATCTTCTAACCCGTCTTCCATTCCATGATCACTCCTCTGATCACCCTCCTAATGCATTGATCAATCACCGTATCCACAATAGTTGACCTTTCAATTAATCTTATTCGCTTTTAATGGACCAATCAATTTCCGATTCCCTAATGGACTGACTGATCCGGTTCTCCGATCAATTCATTTCCCGATCAGTTTCCCGATCACTCCTCTAATTGTAAGGTCCTTACCGCGTCCCGCGACCGTTCCAGTCCGCGTTGCTCCGAGTCGCTGCCATTTTGACGCGTCGGCTCGCTCCACACCTCCGCCACCACTTGCGGCCAATGCGTCGTGTTGTTTCCGCCTCCGGCAATTGCGGCTTGCAACTGCGTTCCAGACCTGCTCGAATCCATCCTACCACCGTTCAGCAACAGCTCTTCGTCCGTGCCGTTCAGCGAACTCCTTAAATTAAAACATAATTCCTGGAAAAATCATTGGATCAAAAGTTGGATAAAGAATATCATAAAGTTGTAGCAGGGATATGCAGTGAAAAATTGGACCATCTAGCCACAGAAGATTTTTAGAAGATATTTTGATCTAAAACATCAAGAAAAAAAAATCATGGAGCCCATATAGATGCCATTGATTCAGGTCGAAATATCATTTGAAAGGACTTTGAGCCAAAAATTAGCCTTTGTCTGGTCAGCGTGTCCGTGGGCGGTGCTTGTGCCGTCGCGGATGGTGCCGGCTCCGCTTCGACCATTGTTGGCCCGAACAGGACACACTGCTCCATTGCCGGCATTCGTCCGTCGATGCCCAATCTTTGGGCTGGAACTTGGCGAAGGAGCTGAAATTCATGAAGAGATCAATTAATTTGCAAAGAAAGCTGATCAAAGTGATCAGGACTAGATTTCCGAGTGATCAAAATGGGCCAGACAGAAGATGGTCAGAGGTGGAAATGATCGAGTTCTAGGGTAAGTATAAGGATCAGGATTTGGTTCTAGAGTGATCGACGTGATCAATGATCGGATTCTGATGAGTTGATCAAAAGTAAGAAATAAATGATCAAAATCAGAATGGTCCCAATCACTCTACCGTGACAATGCCGTTGCGACAATAAGCCAAATGGAATCCCTGGTTGAAACGAAGCCTGAAGAAAAATGGGAATTGGTTAGATCATTTAAATTTGGCGCGATTAGACCTGAGCAGAGTTTGCAGAATGAATTCCAAAGATGCCAGCGCTGGCACCGCGTTCTTCAGGAATACTCCGCGAAAACGCCACAACTGCCGATGGCAACACAAGAACTTGGCACTCGCGTTGTGCAGCACCATCGCGCGCTTCTCCGCCCCGCTGTCCGTGCGCTCCAGACGCACGATGCGGTTCAGGTCATGCGGAAGCGCGCGGTAGCGGATCAGAACGCGCTCAAAGGGTTTGCGCACCAGACACGCGGAAGGCACTTCCTGGGTGGAAGAAAAATGATCTAAGGGTATTGATCAGAGAAGAAAGTGATCTGATGAATGAGCAAGATAGAATGGCGATCGGAAAAATAAGGGATCAAGATCAACCAACCACCGCTTTGCTGAGCACTTGTCCCCGTCCGTCCTCAAAGGTTCTGAACTCCGCCGGAACGGGCTGTCCCGGAAATGCCTGCACCGCGACAACTTCGCGCACAATGCGCAGGCGGCCGACGCTTTCCGAGAAGTTGTGGAGGATCTAAAGGGCGAAAGGATCAGAGATCAATGATCAATCCGATCAGCAACTTCCACCTCATCCCGCATTTGGCCAGAGACGGCGCCCGGGAAGGAGAGGCGGACGAGCACGCAGGGTAGATCCATGCAGGTGCGCACCAAGCAGAAGTGATCGGGAGGCACGCAACCGCCACGCTTAGTCGGACTGAAAAGATGCGAATTATTGGGTCTGAATTGGCCAAAAATGGTTCATTAAAATTTGGAAGTGAACAATCCATCAGCTGCTGATGAATTCAGACCATTTATATGTGACCTATCCCTCGTTTTGACTTTTGATCACTTTCCTTTCGATTAATTCTATCTTAACCCATATAATTCCCAGCCAAATTTCCTGATGACTATCCCTTCCAGTCCAATTGCTCTTGATCAGTTGGTCCGATATTTCGCCTATTCCTTCAAACATTTGATCCCATTATCATTTTTATCTCCCGATCAATTCCGATCATTTCCGCCATTATTCAAATCACTATTGTTTTCGATTACTCCTTTTCTGATCAATTTCTGCTTCGTTACAAATCCCGATCAATTTAATTTTCCGATCAATTCCCCTCACACTATCCCTGACTTCACCTCTCCGCCCCGGTGCCGTCCTGCAACATGCACACGTATGCCTGATCGCGGATCAGCACAAAGTTCGTCCACCTCCTCAGATGGGCGTGCAGCTCGTTGAATGCCATCTCGGCGCTGATCTGCCCGAAGCGGCCCTTGCCCTGGGGCGTGAACATGCGTTCCGGCAACGGATGGTCGTGCGTCAGCACCAGACGCACCGTGTGCGTGTGCATCCAGCGTTGCCTTTTGTCGGAGAGCGAATTCATTCATTCGCGAATTCGAACAAAATAACGCAGAAAACCAACCAGATGGAATCGTCGATGATGGAAAGTGGCTGCCAATATTCGATGAAATTTGAATGACGTAATGATCTGGAATTGGACGGATTAAGATCAGGATGGGATCCAAATCGAATTTATCAATACCCACTCTGATCACTCGAAAAATCACCCTTAAACTGATTAACTCTACATAATCTCTAATCTCTCCATTCACTCTTGGATTTTCTCCAATATTCTTGGATTTAATCCCCCTCTGTACACCCTCCAATCACAATCACTCTGATCATTTTTCAAATCATTCTGCTGATCACCTTTTTAATCACCCTTAGCACTGATCACTTTGATCATCTCTTCATTACAATCATGATGATCATTTCTGATCACTTCCCCATCAGCAGAATAATTAATCATTGATCATTCTGATCAACCCCTTCTCCCCTCTCACTCGTATCGTTCGGCCAACACAATGCGTTGGGCGGTCCTTTTGAAGTCGAAAAGTGCCACAGAGCGGTCCATCTCCTTGGGCAACTCCCAGTAGGCGGGGGACGAGTTGAAGGAGTCGATGTGCAGCAGGAAAGTGTCCGCCTCCTCCAAACTGAATTCGGAAATCGAATGCCAAATCAATCAAAAATATCACATAATTGGGCAATTAATCCGAACCTTTCAAGGGCAACCCGCAGGGAGCCCGGGTCCTGACGCTCGCCTAGCAGGTCGGCCATTGAGCAGCGCATTTGCTGGGCCTCGATGAACACGTCCACGTAGAGTTTGCACCTGGTGAGTTGGAGGGATTATTGGCACGGAAAATTGAAATGGTAAATTATTTTGGTGTTATACAGTAAGTATGGCAAAATCAAATCGATAAATTTTATCAACCCTCAGACTTTTGAAGGTTTCGGGAGCCTGAATATTCCAACAAGTTTTTCTTGTGCTTTGAACCCTAGGTTCACCATTTTCGGGAATTTTCAAAAATTTGAGAGCCATATGTTTGAATCAACAGTATATTTTGCCCATTACCGCTTACCGTTTCTGACTGATCCCAACGGTAGAGCCAATGGACGAAGAAGTTGAGCCCATTGAAGAGAATCCACGGGGTTTCGGTGCGCAAATTTGGTACTCAATGGTCACCTGGAAAAGATGAAAAAATGGTCATGGCCAGATCATCAGACTGATCAGAGTTTCTGTGCCTATTCTATTCTGGGTTTCCGGCTTGATTAATGGCTTTTCGGACCAAATCCAGGACACAGGTAGGGATCCATGTTTTTTAAGCCGGATATTTCGGTACAGAATCAGGGTTTTCCGGTTCTGTTCTAATTGGAATTTTATTCGATAAGAAAATTGATTTTCTGACATGGATTCAGAATTTATTTTCATAGTCAATCAGAGATTGATCATTTCTTAAGAAGCATATTTTTCAGAAATTTTCGACCTGAGGCCGCCACAGCAGCACCAGCCGGATCAGCAACATGGTCGGGCGATCGGCGCATGCTTCGGGCGACGGCAACTCGTCCAACTGCCTCAGGGTGTACCCCTCGCGCAGGCGAACCGCGAGCAGACTGGCCAGATTCGTCTCGTAGACGCGCGAAAGGCGTTTGCTGCGGATGTGGCTGAAGGGACAAACTCCGACTGATTGAGTGGTCTGATTGATCCTTATTGGCACAGTTATTGACCAAAATAATTCCCAATCTCGGGAATGAACCAGAAAAGGGATCATGGAAAGCTGATCTTGATCGGATTCGAATGTTCAGGTCACTCTGATTTCGAAAGGATCTGCAAAGATCTGACCCGATCATTAGACATCGGAAAATAAGAGATAAAGGACCAAGTACCAGCCGCGTTTATGAGTCGACTAAGTTGGGTTCGGACCAAAAACCAAGGATATCAAGGGCCTGCGTATTCCTTGGTCCCATATACTAATACTAATCTTTTTTTAATTTTGGGACAGAGACTCGGCACCTATTTTTTGAGGGGATTTTTGATTAGTCGATTTATTGTTCCTGGATTTCCCGAATTACTAAGTCTTTTTTGGTCCCAATTTCTCAATTTCAAACCTTTCGCGCAATTGGCCCAATGGCGGTGATGGGCTTTTGGAGGATGCTGAAGCTCCATGGGGGAGAATGCCATTGCGGAAACTCCATGCCAACAGTGCCCTCTGGCATGGGTCCAACGGGTCCCCCTCCTTTGGCGCTTTGTGAAGTTGGTCTTCGAACAGAAATGTGCCGAGGGTGGCGGCGGCGATGTGCTAAAGTTTTTTGGTGAGGATGAAAAAAATTTAGAATGGCTAAAATTTCAAAAAAAAAAAGAATTTCTGTGTTCGAAAACCTGGAACAACTCGGGGAAGCCGACATGGCCAAGCACGGGTCCACGCAAGGAAGCCGGAGGTAGCTGAACAGGTTCAAGATTTAAGTATGAAGAGGATATTGAAGCGAAATTTTTGAAGCGAAACTTTGTAAGAGATTTATTTTTTAAAATTTTTTGGAAATTGGAGCACATCCTAGCTTGGAAAATTGAAGTGATTTGGAGCAAAATTGATGAGCTTGAAATCCTGCAAACTTAATACCTGGATGAAGGAGCATGCCACCGAGTTCAAGCGAAGCTGTGCAAGTGCACCTTGTAAGGCCTGTTGGTCGAAAACACCGCACACACCGTCCGTGACGATTACTGTAACATGATGAATCGATTGGGATAGGGTAATGTTGGAGGTGGGGTATAGTACCGGTTGACCATGGTCAGGTAATCTGGTTTTGAAATATATGTAAAATATACAAACGGATTTAGACAAATGGCATTATTGTACATATAGGTAGGTTATGCTAAAAGCTTTTCTCTATGATATTCATCGGATTTAAAGTATTACATTGTTCAGGGACTAACCGATGTTGGCCAAACTGCGCGACTGCATTGTATGGACCGCGAGCAGACCCATGCGCAGCATGAAGATCAGGGCCCAATCGGACTGGATGAAGCCCCGATCGGTGCCGCCGCCCTCGTCAGTGGCGGGGACAGAGGCGATCGACCGGAGGGGCACGGGCGGCGACTCTTCCGGCACTCCGGCGACTGATATCTTTGTCGCCGCTTTGCACCGCGAGCGTCGCCGCTCCATGCTCCACTCGCGCATGTGCGGCTGCGCGAAGCGGACGAGCAAATCCACAAAGTGTTTGAGTCGCGCGAGGAGCTGGGCGATCAGAGCATCCAGCGAGGGCTGATCCCGTGGTAAAAGCACACCTTGGAGCAGTACCTGGAGAACAATAGAAAAAAATGGAAAGTCGGATGAAATAAATAGGTGATCACCAATAAAATTAAGAAAGAAGATTTAAAAATCATAAATTGGCCCAAAAAAAGATGCCCCAAAATGACCTAAAATGCAAATTTTAAAAATGGCCAAGGGTATCCTCGAAACAATAAAAATTATATAATGAAAGGTTCCAAAAATGTGAATTGATCCAATTTCACAATTTCTATTGCTGAGCAAAAAGGGTCGATTTGCTCAAAATTGATCAGTCAGATACTGAAAAGCGGGCAAATATCCCGTTTCAGAAATGATACATAGCTGAATTTTCGAATTTATCAGAATGCAATAACTGTAAGGTATTCCAAAGAATCATTAAAAATAGACAAAAAAATTTGTATAATTTTTAAGAAAGTCGAAAAGTTACATTGTCCTCGGGAAAGCACATGAAGGGGGTGAAGGCGCAGAAGGACAGCCAAATGGTGGGGCTGAGCGGTGATGAGGCACCGGGAAGCTGGATCTGGCAGAAATGTTGAAAATATAAAACTGGCCAAATGACATCCGGCGGAAGATACCTTTTTGGCCAAACTCCGAAGGCATTTGACCACCGCGTCGATGAGCCGGGTGTAGAGCACACAGCCGAGATCGTCCTGGGAAAAATCAGACAATATCTTCTTTTGTCCAAGAAATAAATCGTTTTCTAACTTTTTCCCCATATTTTCCACTAAAATGCAAACAAATTTAATCCGATTTTTGTGATAGATCGTAACAAATGATATCTCAAATTTGGTCCAAATTTTGTGCCATTTTTGATATTAATTGGGTCCGACACCAATTTTGGAATTGCAACCGATGCATAAAATTTCCTACTATGACGAAGCTGGACGGGCTCAGGTCCAACACGAACACGATACGGTAGGAGGTGGCCAGAAAGGTGGCGGCAGTGCCGGTGCCAATCCGGAGTCGTTGTGGCTCGTCCTTTGTGGCTGACGTGGGAGCGGCGACATCCTTCGGTTGCAGACCGCAAACGGAAATGCCCTGGGACAAAAAAATTGGGATAAATGTGATAATTATGAAAATGGCCAATAAGTTGCGCAAAAAATGCCAAAAAGTTGTGAGTCCGATCGAAACAAGGAATATTTGCAAATTTTGCTGAAATGTGTGCGAGGCAGAAGTTAGAGTTCCTTTAAAACCTAAGCCTATGAATTTTTTCCATCCAAATTTTCTGAATTCCCCCGAAAACCTTCCATCGGCCTGCTCTTCTGGAATGCCGATGCTGATTGCCACCGGCTCCTCCTCCGCCTCCGTCCTTCTCGACACTCACAGCGGCCCCGAGGTGTTCCAACAACCATTCGGCCCTGACCGTCCTGAAAACCCATAAACCTTTTAAGGGATTCCTCTTGGCCTTTGCACCTGGACAGTCTCCGTTCCGGGTCCATGCGCAGGAACACCTCGCGCGCCTCGCGTATCCGCACCATGGACGACGGCTTTCTTCTGCCCATTGCCGTCGAAGGCCCAGACTGTTGATGTTGGTGGTGTTGATCCAGTTTTCCGGCACTCTGTTGTTCTCTTTCAATAGTGCCAGAAGGCCCAGGTTGCTGTGGTTGCGCAGAAACTTCTTTTAGGATGTTTCTCGATATTCCAGGTTGTGATCGGGGTTGTTCAGCGAGTTCCTCCTTTGAATCGAATCCTGATGTCCCCGGTTGTTGTTTCTGTTGATGTTGCGCGGCAACTTCCTCCCCAGCACCGTTTCCTAGAGGATCTTGTTGCGGTTGCTCAGCAACTTCGTTCCTTTGAGTACTCCTCAATGTTCCCGATTGTTGTTGCTCGGCAACTTCCCCCTCTCGGTCGTCTTCCAACTGTTGTGGTTGTTCTGCAACTTCTCCCCTGTCCCTGGGGTTGCTCTGCGACTTCTGTTGTGTTGCTGATACTGCTCCGTCTTCCCGTGTGTTCAAATTGGATTGACTATTTGTTGTTTTGGTCGTTTTGGTCCCTTTCCTCTTCCCATCGATTCTCTTCCTCTTTTTCACTCCTTTTACCTCCTCTTTTTCCTCCATATCTCTTTTCTTCTTCAAAAAAAAAAACGCTGTTAAGGGAAATTTGCGTTTATAAAAACTCAAAAAACAAACAAAACAACCAAAGATAAGGTCGGGACAGCCCGTGGAAGGGAGGGAAAGTCACATTGGCCCAAGAAGTACATGTGAAGACCACGGGGAGAATGCCAACAGAATGCCAAAATTCAAATGTACCGATCAAAGGCTAAAAGGCAGGAGGGGCTCATAGATCTGTCTCTATTTTGATAAAAAAATTGTAAATTGGAAAATTGTTTTTCTTCGAGAGCCAAGCCGATCAATGGTTGGGTCCAATTGATCTGGGCCATTTTTGTCCAATTATCAAATCCAAAAATTGTCCAAACGAACTTCGAACATAATAACCCTGAAGAGTCATTCATTGTCCACATTTGAATTTGGCTTTGTGTAGCATTCTATTTCTCTCCAGGAATATCCTGTCCACTTGGCCCAATCTGGCTTTTCTTCCCACCTCCCTCCCGAGCGGCCATATATTTGATTATTATTTGATTGGCATATTGAGAATCATCCCAAGGAATTATTCCCAATAAATAATATGATAAATTTTTGATATATAAAAATCATTTTTTTAACATTAAAAATGTTTTTTGGATCAAACAATTATGAGAATTTTGGTCAAATTTGATCAGTTCTATGTGTTATGGGATGCCCTTTAACATTTTTGCCGAATCTTTTGGACCAAGTCAGACCTCTAGCCAAAATAATAAATTTTGAATTCGTTTACACCTTAAATTTGATATTGGGAAAATTTTTAAATATAATATAATTTTATGTTTTTTTAGTTTTGAGAACATTTTAGACCAATTTAGGAATTAGGTAAGCCAATATGGGAATTTTGGACCAATTCAGTTTTTTGGTAAATTACTAATAAGATGACTTGATAGGAATTTTAGCCCATTTGGTCGTTTTAGACCAATTCCTGATATTTTGGTCAATTTGGCACTTATGGCCAATTTAAGTCAATTTCATATTGTCTTAGAGCTTGCCTTTTCATTGATCCAAGGAATAAAATTAATATTTTTTTTCAAATTTCCGGATTAACCAATGCCTTGCTTTTTTCTGATCCATTTCCGTCGTTTCTGATCATTTCCCCATAATTTAGTCCCATGGCCCCCTTCTTTCCCCGTCCCCGCCTTCCCTTCCCCGGTCGGCGGCGTTTCTTCGCCCTGCCCCCTTGCCATTCTCTCTGCTCCATGGCCATCGGCTTTCTGATCAGCTTTTTGCTGTGTTCGATTTTGTTCGGAGGCGAAGAGGACGAAGAAGCAATGGGAGGAGGATGGAAGATCAAGGAGAGGCGGGAAGAGGAGGAGGGGAACATCCAATCGGCGGAACATTGGCAGCGGAGGGTGGTGGGCACAGGGCCCAAGGGGCCAGGAGTGATCGGAGAGCCCCAACCGCAGCCGAAGGTGGGTGGGGAGGGCTACCCAACATTTGCGCCCCTTTCCCTATATCCTGGGTCAAATGTAATTGAGAAAAATGATTTTTTGTCAAAAAATAGAGCAAAAAAGCTACAGAATGAGCTTAATCCCATCCAAAATGGCCCATTGTGAAGCGAATTATGGCCAAAATAAATGCTTTGGCCAGATTCACAGTATTTTGGCCATAATTTTTTCCACGATGGATGGATAGAATCGAAAGGGTATGGGCTCTATTGTAGCTAATTTTTAGCTTTGTAGATCGTGTTTAACCGAGTTATGGCTAATGAGGCGCAAATGTGCGACACGAGTGGGGAGGAGAAGATCCTGATCAGTGATCGGAACTTCTTTTTATTCGATCGACCTTTTACAGGTTAACCGCGCCCGATTCGCCGCTTCCGAACTAGGCATCCGCGACCGCGTGCTCGTCATGCCGCTGATCCGCTCGCCCCTCGGCCTCTCCCTCTACCGATGGGTCCTCTCCCCGCACTTTCCCTCCCCATCTCTCCGCCCGATCGTCGACATTTCTCGCGTTGATCCGACCAAATTGGCCGACTCCATCGTTCTCTGGCCGAACAATCCAACGCCAACACATGTCCAACTGCTGAATGTCATCGCCAATCTGGTTGGATTTGGTTGATCATTTTGGGCTGGATTGATCCGGAGCAGAGATTGATAAGATTGAAAATCATTGCTCATCATGTACCGGATTTCTGTCTGATCTGCCTGCCATTTCTGATCCGAAATTTCATAGATTACCTATCTGTACCCGATTTGCGGCCTCCGATTCGGATCCATCCACCTGCTGTTGGCGTCCCCCCCCCCCTTCCACTCTTTGTTTCTGATCCATCTCTTCCCCAGCAGACCCTCCAGCACAGCTTCGACTGGTTCCTGCTCCTCCCCGATCGGACCTTCCTCAACCCCTTCCTGCTCCGTCGCATTTTGGCCAAACTCCAATGGCATTTGCCGTTGGCGATGGGACATCAACGCGCGAATGATGGCGCATTGTGCGCCACGGAAGCCGGCATTCTGCTGTCCAACCCGGCGATGCGCCAGCTGGTCGAAGGACGACACCTTTGCCAGGTGGGAAATTGGGGATTATCGAGTTTGGCATTATGCCATTGTCTCTATTCAAGATATTCGGCATGGTATTGATTTGCTTTTTTTCCAGGGAATCGTGGCCCGGTCTTACGAATCCGCGTTGGCCAAGTGCATTCGGTTGGCCACTAACTTGAGTTGTCAGAGCCGGGCCCAGGGCGTCCATTACCATTGGTGGCAAGTGCCATCCGCCGATGACAGAAATGGCCCCTCCTCCCTCGGCACTTCACTTCATGGTGCCAGCTTCCTCCTTTCTTTCTTCTTTAATCTTCTTCTTATTCTTCTTTGGATCTGATTTGGCCATCATAATTCCCGTTCTCTCCGATCTGATTCCTTTGACCATTGATTTCTTTCCCTCTTTTCCTTTCTCTCACTCCCACTCTCTCACTCTCTCTCTCTCATCCATTATTTCTCCCTTCGCTCTCTCTTCAGATCAGATCATCCGCTTGGCCTCCCTTCCGGGCCCCTTCAACCGTTCTCTCACCGTTTCCCCGCTTCTCTCCGACTCGGACATCCATGCCCTTCTCGAACATTTTCTCCACGTCGAAATCGGTCGAATGGATGAAGAAATTGATGGAGTGGAGAAGGAACTCGCGGAGGAATTTGGGGAGAAGGAAGCCGGATGGCCAATTGGGACGACGGAGGAGGGAGCGGCGCCGAACCGATTCCAAGTGCCAGTCTGGGAGATGTTTACGGAGGACGGCAAAATGTTCGGGGACGACCCGAACCGGAATGTGGAAGAAATGGCGGGGGAGGAGAAGGGCGAGGAGTTGGGGGAGGTGATCCGGAGGGCCAGGGAAGAGGTGGCGGATGATCAGGGCCGGGTCTGCGCGGTACGA
Source organism: Rotylenchulus reniformis (assembly GCA_001026735.1). NCBI lineage: Eukaryota > Metazoa > Nematoda > Chromadorea > Rhabditida > Hoplolaimidae > Rotylenchulus > Rotylenchulus reniformis. The sequence goes on from LDKF01000572.1 coordinate 23,616, forward strand.
CAGGGATATCGGTGAGGCAGAAAAATTACTGGACCAATCCCAACCCATCGGATTCAGAAGGTTCAGTCCGGAAAGGGGCATGGAGTACCTGGTGGACTTGGAATGTCCTCACCGGGGCAATGTCCGCGTGCAACTTTTGCGCCCTTTGCACGCGACAACGGTGCTCGACAAGGTTGGCACTTTTCGAACAATATGTTCAGGATGCCATTTTCGACATCCCCAAGGTGCCCTTCGTGAAGGAGGACTCGGATCTGACCTTAGTCGGTAAGATTCCCTCCTCTTTTCCCATGCTATTGCTCCTCTTCCCCAGTCCCGGTTGACTCACCTGACCACGTGTTCTCCCTCCGCGCATTGTTCCGTCGCCAAATTCGCCTCTGTACATCTTCCTCTCCCCGATCTTCCGCCCCTTCCAACAACCGTCAAACTCGTTTTGTTGTCACAGCCCGATCGTTAGAAGCGGCTGTTGTGCGCTTGTTGGGCTCAGATTTGGTTGAGTTGAAGAAAAAGTGAGTTGGAAAAGGATAGGAAGAGTGGGATCAATAGAAGGGGAGGAAAGGGCCATTAAATCAGAATGGCAAAGGAGGAATCTGATCAGAAGCTAAGGGTTTGATCTGGTTTGATCTGATCAGAATGGAAGAAAGGAAGTGATTAACTCAGAAATCGACGAATTATGATTGCCCAATTAGAAGAGGAATAAACTGATCAAAAGATGACTAACCCATCTTTTAAGGTGCAAGGCATGGCTGTCTGACTCGGCCCTGTTGCTGCTCCAACCCGATCCCGCTGGCCAAGTGCCCGTCGAGATTGCGGCCATGGATGCCACGGTTCGTTTTTCGATCATCTTCCATTGATCTCTTTTACTTTGATCACTTCTGGTCGATCACTTCCTCGTACCCCTTCCACAGGTCGATCACTATGGCCATCAAACCCTCTTCCTCTTGCTTTCTCCGTTCGCCGATTTCCAACCCGACTTCCTGGACAGGGTTCGCATCAACACCATCCGACACTTCCAGGTTCTTCTTCTTCTCATGCCCTCTTCATCCTTTTCCTTCCGCAAAGGTCTTCTTTCCCGTGCCCTTCGCCGAGTTCAATCCCGTTGTAACTGGACTCTCGCCATCTCCAAATTCATCCTCGTCAGCCGAAATTGGCGATTTTATCATCCACAAGGACCGGGGTCGATTTGACACGGAGGAATTTGGTGTCGCTGCCTTCTATGGGTCAGTTACTTCAAAGAAGCCGACTCTTCCGGATCCTCTTCCGGATGCCTTCTTCCTTCCCTTCAGATCCGACTTTGCCTCCGCTCGTTCCAACTTTCCTCCTCCTCATCCTTCTTCCGCTTCCAATTTGGCCCATCTCTTCCTCTCCTCCTCCTCCTCTCTCCATCATCTCCACCTGATGCGTCCCATCGATCCTTCGCTCCGCATCCGATTTCATCCGCGCATCTGCCCGGCAGGCAAAGAATTGGAACGGTGCGAGAGGAACCGCAGGGAAGGAATGGGCACGCGGGCACAATTGGCACGGATGGTGTTCGGCAGTGGAGAGGGAAGAAGAACAATGGAAGCGGAAGGAGGGATAAGGAAGAAGACGGATCAGAGAAGGTGATCAGGGTGATCAGAAGGAGGTGATCAGATCAGCGGGGATAGGGTTCACCTATCTGCCAAGCATCAATTTGCCCATTTACAAAGTGCCAATACCATCATTTTTTCTAAGTGCCATTGCCCATCATTTTTCTTTGCCTTTCTACCGCATAATAATTCATAATCTCCACTTGCCCAGCAGATCATTGATCAATCCCAGAAATTATCCTAATATTGCCCAATTGCCTTTTGCCATTTTGTGTTTGTTTCCCGGGTTCACAAACTTTTGCCAATTTTGTTCACTTTTTAAAATAAATATAATAATATTTGCATAAATTGCTCAGTTCAACTGATTATTCGGTCTCACAAATCTTCCGATCATCTTCTTCTCTTCTTTCCTCATTCTTCCTACCTTTCCATTCGTGCTCTTCTCCCCCTCCTTCCCTGTCCAGCATTTTTGGCCCAACTTGGCCACTTGGACTTATGCTCAATTTTTCGTCACAGATTAACCCCATTTTAGCAGCTTTAACCCATTAATAGAAAATGTTTGCCTAAGTATTTTTAGGGGATTCCTTCCGCCGATCTGACCAGTTAATCCACTTTGGTTCAATTCCGTCTTCATAATATTTTCCCATTTTTCATTTTTTGCACAAAGCCAAAAATAGCCGGGGACATCGTTGTTGATTGGCGATCGGTGATTGTGATGATCCGATGATGATGATCTCTCATTTCTCATCTCTCAACTTTACACTCCCGACTGACTCTTCCGCCCGCCCATCTCCAATTGCGCAGCAAAAGATGATGAATTATGATGGACTCGAGGACGACGATTGACTGATCAGCACACCCCT